>JAULBZ010000858.1:0-26009 GCA_032360805.1 Neoturris breviconis
TGTTCTTGTGATAAAACAATGTTCTTGTGATAAAACAATGTTCTTGTGATAAAACAATGTTCTTGTGATAAAACAATGTTCTTGTGATAAAACAATTTTCTTGTAATAAAACAATTTTCTTGCAGTAAAACAATATTCTTGTAATAAAACAATATTCTTGTAATAAAACAATTTTCTTGCAGTAAAACAATGTTCTTGTAATAAAACAATGTTCTTGTAATAAAACAATGTTCTTGTGATAAAACAATGTTCTTGTGATAAAACAATTTTCTTGTAATAAAACAATGTTCTTGCAGTAAAACAATTTCCTTGCAATAAAACAAGGTTCTTGCAGTAAAGCAATGTTCTTGTGATAAAGCAATTCCGTTGCAATAAAACAATTTCCTTGTAATAAAACAATTTCCTTGTAATAAAACAATTTTCTTGTAATAAAACAATTTCCTTGTAATAAAACAATATTCTTGTAATAAAACAATGTTCTTGCAGTAAGACAATTTTCTCCCAATAAACAATTTTCTTGCAATAAAACAATATTCTTGTAATAAAACAATTTTCTTGCAATAAAACAATTTCCTTGTAATAAAACAATTTTCTTGTAATAAAACAATTTTCTTGTAATAAAACAATGTTCTTGCAATAAAACAATATTCTTGTAATAAAACAATGTTCTTGCAGCAAAACAAGCAAAACAAGCCAAACACAAAGGTTCAAAGTATTTCACCTTCTTCTCCAAACTTCCTGAGTTAAAAAAGATGATGAATGAATTTCAAACGCCCGGTTCCCGTACTATATTTACAAAACGGAGTCGGAAAAAGATTGAAGTTCACATTTTTTGAGCAATCTGGTCTTATAGTAATCTGGTCTTAAGCCTAAAATGCTGTTCGAAATACACAACAAACTGGTGTCAACGCACCAAAGGACCTTTTTATATACATATTTTGTTTTGAAAGAATGTGAAAATGTTAATATACGTTTACATACCTTGTGAATACCCCGATTGGCAATACATACCTTCATACTAAACTGTGTAAGATATGTGTATATCGATTTTTGAAGATGATGACATCCACAGCAAAGAGTGTATGTATTTTCCTTCTAACTACATAAACTGTGATTTTTTGAAGACATCGACACAACATCCATAGTGAAGAATGTAAGTATCAAAATTATCAGAGATGTTTTTCCAACTAGGTATAGCCAGAAGTAAGGATACAAGTATTGTGTAATGCATTCAGGCACACCTTAGTAATCAAGGCAAAGCAGTTTCGAGCAATGTCTTGTCATGACTACCTCAGAGAAATATATCTAATGAGTGAGACATATAAGACAATACTTCAACATGCCATAGATTAATAAACATATAGCTCAGGATAACCTAGAATGTTTAATACTATGCTGAACATATGCAGAATTAAGGAGATCAAAGACATGTAAATATCCAGTGGTTTGAGAAGCATGGAAGCTATGCAAAAATATTTTTATTGATTTTTCGTATGATATACTCCAGACCTCCGACGCCAACTTTATTCTTTTGTTTTTTAGCAGCCTTATGACCCCTCCCCCTTCCTACCCTTAGCAGCAAAAAGATGCTAAATGGGATAGAAATATTTTGTCAATGTCATGAATGATCGTGATTCATCAAACGCCATGACGGCTGAGCCATTATAAAATTGACATTTGTGAAGGTAGCTATATAGCTCTAGCTACAAAGAACTATAATGATGATGCATTGCAGTTGCTAGTAACAACGAGTAGAGAAAGGAAGAAAAAACATCATTTGGTCCTCTGCTGGAAATGAAAAGACCAAAATAAAAACCCTTAAAATTCCACCAAAATTCAGAATTTTTTTCGCTTGGCGCCTCGGGGGAGTCACTACACAGCACAAACAAACTTGACAAGACTGAATATGGTTTAAACTTCGAAGGAAGAATCGCAGAGAGGAAAAAGTGAAATCGCTGAGGCAGTGTGTATTCTGGTAGTGAGTCGCAGCACTTCTTTCCCTGTTTCCTGGTTTCTCGTTACATTGATCCGATTCTTCTCTTCGACGTGATGATTTGAATCGCCGAACTTATCTTCTTCCACTTATATTGCACTTCGGTGACATTTTCGGCCGTTCTTTTTCCGGCATACCGGTAAAGTGGAACCCCCTGGATCCCGCATAGGGTCCCGGATCCCACTTCTCCGGTATGCCTTCTGGGTTCCACTTACATAAAGTCTCGGGTCCCGGATCCCACTTTTTTTAGTATGCCGTTCTTTCCCCGAAACTGTAATTATTATTTTTTTTTTGTTGTCTCGGAAAAATGTCAAGGTAGCTTTTCTAATCGCGATATTTTTTAACCCTACGTTCTGTGCCGCCAAATGATTTTTTTGCTTTTAAACCGGCTGCCGAACTATATTTAGCCTGAATCGATTATATTTTAAAGCGTGTCTAGATAATAGTTTTGGAAATCCAGGCTAAATACATATCCGCTTCCGTACAAATCGCAAAAATAGAACTTTTAATAATGACAGCCAGTTATTGCGTAAACTTATTTTTGCACATGTGTGTTTGGTGAGCTTGTGGTGCCTGCGTGTGAGTGAGTAGAAGAGAAGAAGAGTAGAGTAGAGAAGTGAGTGAGTAGAGAAGAAAAGCCTTAAACACTAAATAAGTAACATTTTATACTATGTAGAAATAGCTATACTTTTTCTGTCTTTTGTAATTAATGTTAAAAGGTACATCAATTTTTTAAGGTTTGCGAAGCGTGAGCGCGCGTATGCCAAGACCAAAGTGAGAGGAATAGAGGCATTGGAATTTAGATCCATAGAAGAGGAAAGGGTAGGCAAACAGGCAGAGAAGAGTAGGCGGAAGAAAGGCAACAGAGCCACCAAGGCGCACCAGATGATCATAGGAAAGGAAAGGTCCTGACAAAGGAAAGGCAAATGAATGAAAGAAGGCATCCAAGCCAGGCACCAGATAATGACCCCAGGCAAAGGAAAGATCCCTGGCAGAGGCAAATGGGCAAAGGCAAGGACCACAGGCACAGGGAACGGTGAAAGGAAGGAAAGAGCACAAGCAGAGGGAAGGATTGGAATCAGAACCATCAAATTTGGTCCCATACCTATACCAATTTTCATAAAAAACAACGATTTATGTTTTGGCCAGAATGTGGAAAAACATTTTGGTCCGAATGTCAAAAAATTGATACCAGATTTGGAATCAACAGCATCAAATTTAGCCCTATATCAATTTTCATACAAAACCCTTTTAATTTTTCGCCAGAATTTGGCCAAGAAAGATATTTTTAAAACATTTAATACCAGATTTGGAATCAGCGCTATCAAATTTGGTCACGTACCAATTTTCATCAAAAAAGAAGCACTTTTAAAATTTGGTCAAATTTACGTAAAATTAGGCCCAAAAAAATATTTTTGATCCAAATTTTGAAAAATTGACTTGATTTGCAATCAGCGCCATCAAATTTGGTCACGTACCAATTTTCATCCAAATCAAAGCACTTTTACAATTTGGTCAAATTTGCCTTAAATTAGGCCAAAAAAAATATTTTTGGTTCGAATTTTGAAAAATTGATTCCAAATTTAGAATCAGCACCATCAAATTTGGTAGTGTATCAATTTTCATCAAAAACGAAGCACTTTTAAAATTTGGTCAAATTATCGATACCGGGTATTTCGTGACTGGGAATTCTTTTGCGATTTCTGCCAAAGGAGCAAAATGGGCTATTGCTATCACTTTGTGGCAGTGGCGGCCCGCTCTTCTTAATAGATCATGTTCCTGAAGTGCTAGCATTTTTCGATTTCGTCCACTCAGTCCCAAGTTTTAGGCAAAAAAGGTCTAACTTGAGTTTTCGGGCCAATGGACTGAAAAGACATGGTATCGTCCTGAAATTTGGTTATGGCATTCTAGGCAATATTACAAGACTGCTGGAGAATTTTTTTTCAATTTCGTCAACTCGAGACCGTTATAATAATTGCATTATTAGAATATTACAACATAGCTGCCCTCATTCTACTTGTTCAGCAGCAGCCTTTCGCTATATAAACAGGCTATCATAAATTCAGTAAAATACATTTCTTATAATGGTTAAAAAAAAAAATTCAATGAAAATATAGTGAAAAACCATAGCTAAACTAATCACTTTTAGCATATGTAAACAATGTCCTGAAGCAATACCCAAAAATCACTCCTTCGCAGTTATTAATTAGTTTTATTTTGAACACTGTTTTAGTATTCTAACATCAAATCTGTCAAAAAAAAATGTTGTCTCTTCAAAATAGAAGATTGATCAAATATGCAGCAAGAATCACTGGAAACATTACAAAGGTATATTAAGCCTCAAAATAACTGTTGGACATCTTCTGTGGAGGAGTGCCCAAAAATCACTCCTCCACAGGTGATGTCCGACAATTGATGCTTGGTATCTATATTATTGTTATCTAGTTGCTTATTTTAAACTTGTTATTACATATTTTTTGTAAATCACGGAAGGTCATGTCCGCTATTTCCGTAAATGAAACATTGGTGATACCTAGACAACACATTAGAAATGTGCCTTACTTTTTTCTTTTTTTTTGCCAAAAATATATATTTTGAATTTTGAGGGTTTGTTGTAGTGGAACTATAATTAAATTCTACCTTCATGTATAAAACGTACCGTGATTTTTGTACTCCACCGTAGTTAAGAAAAGTTTAGTAATTGGTATAGGGAGTATATATAGCTGAAAATATTGTTACATATAACACAATTAACTTGTATCATTAAGTTTCGGATCTGTTCCCTGGCCATTTTACTACATTTTTGACCCAAATATTGTCCCCAAGTGATATAACCTCATAATTAAACAAAAACAATTAAAAATCTTTTTTCTTCAAATTTTTTTATTTGTCATCATAGATGTCTAAAAACTTAATGGTATGTGTTAGTTGTGTTTCTTGTAGCGATAGATATTTCCGGCTTTACTATTTATTAAACCTTCCTTATCTACTTGGAGTACTGAAATTCAGATTGTACAACTGTACATCTGTTATTTGGTACTTTGGATTGTTAGGAAAACAGTTTAATTTGTTACATTTTTGCACATTTGATGTGTTTCTTCCATGCTAATGATAGTCTTTGAAACAATAAGCTTGACTATAAATAGGAATGTAAACCATTATTGTTTTTGTATAAATCAACATCATCTTTTCTAGTATTGCAGATACAGTAGCACAGCAACTGAGGTAAGATTAACATTCTCATTTAGTTTCTTTATTTCCTCATGTGATTATTTTAAATAAAATTATTAGGAATAGGATTTTGATACTTTATATTTTGACAGATTCCAACCCCCAATGAGCATACATTTAAATTCATGCTATGTTATGGGAAGAAAACATATTTGAGATCATTACGACGAGTTTTAAAAATGTGGTAGTTTGCAAGGAAAAAGCTGTAAAAGATAAACTCAAAGTTGCGTTTCTTTTAACATATTACATTGTCAATTTTTTTCACCTTCTTCTCTTGCCCAGAAAAATCCCTATCTTTTGCAAAAATAAATTCCAAAATTTTTTAACCCGGTGCGTGATTTGCAAAAATAATCCTAAATTACTGTTAAGTCACAAAAATAAATTCAGCAAAATTTTTCACTTTTGGTAGGTCTCATTTGCAAAAATTAATTTTGCAAAAAATCCTTCCCTTAACCCTATTTTTTGCTGATGTCATTAACATTTTTCCATTCTGGTTTCGGTTTTAGATATTGTTAGATATTGTGTTGTTCTTTAACATAGTTTCCGGGTTTTTCACAAAAGCATTGTAAAATGCGAAAATTGTCGCCCAAAAATGGAAAAAATCAGGGAAAACGGGTTAGTCATGTGACCAAAACTTTCAGAAATCTTTCTTTTGAGATTTTATGTATGGGCTATGGGATTTCCCTATGTAGAAATAGGTGGTCTCAGGTTATGACATATTTCTTGATCCGCTGACATAATTTTCACAATATGTGTCATATAGATAGTTACAAAAAGTCAGCAACTTTCAATACTATTGCTTTAGTGGTTCAGACGTTATAAAAAGAAATGTGAAAGGCAGGAGGGGGCACCCCTAACCTTGGCTGAAATAGGGTTAAGGTAGGTACATGTTTCCTCAGATAATTATTTTGATATGTGGAAATTGCTAAAGTACCGTAGGTTGTTACTATAGTAAATTTAATTATTAGCGGGATGTTTCAAAGATTCGGAACATTGGTATCTCTGCACATATTGACTCTGGTAAAACAACCCTAACAGAAAGAGTTTTGTATTATACAGGACGTATTGAAAGTATGCACGAGGTAAGAAATCTATCTTCTAAATGAAAGTTTATTGCATCTTGAAACTAGATTGAATCATGTTAGTGGTCGAAATAAGCTACAAAGCTATGCTCAAAAGCCATTCCTCCACATATGATCTTATTTTGACCTCTGTATGTGTTATAAGGAAGAATCAGTTGATAAAATAACAGTCTGACATTGACTATGGAGGAGCTTTTTGAGTACAATTTTCAGCTTTGCAGCTGATAATTGTACTCAAAAAACATTCCTCCACAGACAATATCTTTTTTGGAATCTATTTTTAATTGATTATTTATTATTACTGTTCGGTAAATTTATATTCTGTGATTACTTATATGTTTGCATACATAACTGTAACTATTGGTAGATGGAAAATTTGTTTCTTCCTTAAATTCGAAAATGATGTTATTGTTAGCTTCAATGAAGGCCATACTATATCTCATAATCCTCCTCATTGACTTCTGACGAGAAAAATCATAATGAAAGCGTACTTCACTGTATAATAGTACTTTTTGTTCATTATCTTGTGGTTATTTTATGTCTGTCCTGTTTCTTTTACATAATTATATATGCAATAATTACTGAGCAACATAGTTTCTGCTGAATTGGTACCAAAGAAACGTATTTTAGAAGATGAAGAGTTTGACCAGAAAATGTAAGTTGTAAAACTTCCATGGTCTCATGCTGGACAAACAGTAACACATTCTTTCCAACAAATAATTTTTAACATTTTAAAAATTGAAGTCTTCATTTTGATTTTGGGAAGCTTCCTTTTTCTATTTTGAAATAAATATATAATGTGAACATTACATTGATAATAAAACTTTTATAGTCCCTAAGTGCCTTCTAATTAAAAGTTTTATTATATGTGATGTTCAGTCAATGATTTTTTATTTAATTATTCCCATTGCAAATTAGAAGTAAAAACATTTTATTATTTTATAACAAAATTAAATCAATTTAAGGAAATGTATTCTTCTCTTGCATTGTTATATTTATTATCTTTATTTTTAATTTTAACAACAGATGATGAGAACCACATTGTTATGTAAATATAGTTCCTTGCTAATATAAACCATGTTTTTTAGTAGTTGCTTTATTCCTAAGATCTCAACATTAATTTTCTTTTTTTTTTGCCATTTAGATTCCATCTAATCAGAATGCTCATGAGGAACATAGTAAAAACCGAAGTAGCTTCACTCAAAAGCAATTTCTTTTTGATCGATCATATTGGTCAGTAAACAAAGAAGATAACCATTTTGCAGAACAAATTCATGTGAGTATTGTCTCCGTCTTTGATCAATCAATTCAGTATGTAAAAACTGTCCCTAAACTATCAAGCTTGAAAATCATTATCAAATATTATCTAGGTGTTTCTGAATATAGTTTTTAGTTCAGAAGTTACTTTTAGATTTGGGTTTCTAGTACGGTTAACTAGATTGAGTATGCAGTCAAGTAAAGCTAATGAACAAATACTATGTAGATACTATGCGTTTTTAATTTACTTTCAATATCTTAGAGAGAGTGCTTTTTAGAGAAAGTACAGTACACAATGACTTCATGGCATTTATTAATAGAAATCTAATCTTCTTGTCTTGTCTTCTTTCCATATTTTCTAGATATTTAATGAATATGGTAGCAATGTAGTGCGATCAGCTTTAGATGGGTACAATGCTTGTGTCTTTGCATATGGACAAACTGGTTCTGGAAAGACTTATACTATGATGGGAAATGAAGAACAACAAGGCCTTATACCTAGAATCTGCCAGGTAACTTTGAATCTTGATACTTAACTGATAAATATAGGTTATATATAAGAGGTCATACTAAGTCAATAGTCAATCAATGTATTTATGTTATTATGACGGGAGTTACACTTCCTTTTGGATTCCGTTTAAACTTATTATGTTTATTGTTGTATTAGATAAAGTCTGTCCTAAGTCTCACTTGTAAAAATTATGTGTGCATTACGAGCTATGCTAATTAACAATTCTTTTAAATTGTCAGATCATTTGAATATCTTTAAAAGTAATCTGAATTTCTTTGAAACAATGGCTGTTATATTATTTGATATAAAGTGCAAATGTCTGGTATGTTGTCACCCGCTTTTCACAAAATCTTATTTGCATTTATTCGCCTGGCGAATATACAGTATGATTTCATTATACTGTGATGTGAAACAATTCTTCCTTTTCATTAGTGTTGATGAATTTTGATGAATTTTGGAATATCTTGAAAGGTACCCAGCCATCTGCTATAGTAAAAATAAAGCAAGTCTTCTATATAAGTTTTCAGTTAGTTACAGTAGTTTCAGGATTTTAGTTTATAACGTGATAGCAATCTTTTCTATTGTAGAAAGAAATTGTAATCTTTGCGTTGTTATTTTATAGTCATTGTTCAAAAGTCTGAAGAAAACAAAAGATGATCAACACACATCATTTCGTGTTGAAGTCAGGTAATAATATTGAAATAATTATAATAATATAAATTGCATTCTCCTACGCCTGTTCTATACTCATTTATTCCAATCTGATAAATGAAGTTTATCTTAAAAATCATTTGGACAGGAAGGACGGAGGTAAGTTTCAAACAACACAAACATAACATAACAAGTTTCATATTTTAGATCATCTAACCAACCTGAAAATATGAGCAACTAACCACTGCAGATGGAGGTTTTTTAACTCAAACATCCCTCCTCCACAGTGACTATTTACTCTTATTTTGAACTCTGGCATCCATAAGTGCTTTACTCTACAATAATATATACTGTAACTAAAACAATATAATTTTGTGTTTGGAGTTTCAGTTACATGGAAATCTATAATGAACATGTTCGAGATTTGTTACGAAGGCAACGTCGAAAATCATTGGATTCGAAAATACCCACTTTAAAAGTAAGAGAGCATCCAAAAGATGGACCATTTGTACAAGGTAAGATTTTCTCTATTTTCTAATTAGAATTTTATACACATTACACATGACTTACCGATTATCAAAAGGTTATACCTATTCAGTATGGTCTAGCCTGTCAACTTGATCTGGGAATGGAGTGGCGCCCTCCCCTATCCTCGTGGTAGAAGCTAATGAAAGAGGAGCATTCGGGTCACCTCCGACTGCGGTCGGCCAACTTACTTTACTTAGCCTGTTATAGATCTTTGCTTGTTTAGCTCATTATTCTCCATATGACTCTCATGGTCCTCTCACAGTCCTAAAAAACATAAACAAAAAAACTAAACCAATCACTTTTATCAGTATTCGTTTGAACATCTGCACATGTGTATTAGTCTTGAAAAATCCTGGGATTTTTTAAAACAGAAATTGTGATGTTTGTATATTGGCTGAGATATCAGATTGATGTCTATAAATGCTGGCTCGTCTGGTCATGCTCTGCCCAGGTTTATATATTGCTAGAATAGACATAAGGAGAGTAGTGTTGAAATCCACTCGTTGCTCTTTTGTTTATTTTTTATTGAAACTTATTTTGAAATTTCTAGATCTTACAGCACATCCAGTTTCTGATTATGCAACCATAGAAAGTTTGATCGAAGAAGGTAATGCTCTAAGGTAAGTCAACTCAATAAAGCTATAAAATACTAAGGGTAAATATGAAGTAAAAAGTTAATCCATGCAATCATGATGTTTATATATTGCTTCTTACCAAACCCAACCCTGAATTGCTCCACAAGTGATGTCTGGCTGTTAATTATAAGTCAGTAAAGAATATAAGTATAAGTCAGGGAAAGAAAAGTATCGAGTGAGTCAGTGGAATTAATAGGTTTTGAAATAAGTAGAAATAGTGGGAAGAGTACCAAGTAAAGCTGTCACGATATGGACGATATCGGGATAATATCGATTAGAAGTGAGAAACGATAGATATAGAAATGATATTTCAAGAATCGATTCCATCAATATAATCGATATGAACAACCTTTAACGATATTGATTGTTATCTTCATGTACTAATATGTTACTTGTTGACTTGTTCAAAGGCAGCAAAATAAGACAACGTTCATATGAACGTTGTTTTGCGGACTTTGAACAGTTTTTTGTCAGCTGGACAACAAGAAGTTGATATCAATGAATGATCTACATGAAATAGCACGAATATCGCACTCCCATTTTTCATCAAACATTACCTCCGGAGATGCTTAGCACTTTCCTATGGGCTTAAGCAAAACTCAAATGAAAACATACCAAACTTATAGCAAGAGAGCAGATAGGAACTTTGGTACCCGTGCTATACATAAATGTTTTTTTTCAGTTTCATAGAAATCTCTTTGTTTAAAAATATGTACAACATTAAATAAGTCTCTCTCTTCCCTAGAGCTTTGATGTAACATAATACTGAGAAAATGAAGTGTATAAAAGAGAGGAGAACAATTTTGATATAAAATATGCGATCAATTTGACATGGGCATATTCTTCAAGATCAGTACGTTCTAATCCCTCAAAAAGATACAGAATTTAGACACAGAGAAAAAACAATCCTCAATCAACATAATTATGTTCAATTTTGAAAAATTTAAATTATTGTTATTTCACATCGATATATTGCGATATCTAACGTAGCATTTTTACCTTTACGATATCGCGATTATATTGAAAGTTCAGTCCTTGATATCGATATTGAATTTTCTATCGGGACAGCTTTAGTACCAAGTTATATGCTTTAATAAACCAACCAATTAGATTTGACATACTGAATCTTTGTTTGAAAATAAATAAATAGAGATTTGAAAAGAACATGCGTAAATTGTTACACTAGTTTATTTATTTATTTATTCATATTTATTTATATTTTTAGAATTACTGCTGCGACGCATATGAACAGTACAAGTAGTCGATCTCATGCGATATTTACAATCAAATTGACACAGGTATAAACAGGTTGTTCTTGCAGATGTAACAACTAGAAATTATTTATTTTGCATCAATTTTGTTCAGAATAAAGAATAATGTTTTATTACAATTTTGTTTTAGGCAAAGTTTTGTGAAAATTTACCAAGTGAAACTATCAGCAAAGTCAATCTTGTAGATTTAGCAGGAAGGTACTTTTAATGTTATTATGGTGTGCCTATCACGATCATTAAAATGTGTTTGTTATATACTGCCTTGGTGTTACCATATTTATATGCAGCTTAGCTCAGAGCTCTGTAAGGCTGAGGAAGGCTATGTGCCCCCTCCTCCTCAATAATTCCTGTTTAAATAAGAAATAGCAATGAAACTTAGTATAAGTACTTTATGTTTGTTAAAATAAATATACTTTTTGGAAAATTCTTAAGTTTCACAATAGTTCATCTCTAAAATAATGCTGATGCCAGAACTCAGAAAGTTTCAATTTTTTGAGCAACTATAAAAACTGCAGAAATAAAGATAGTTGTCTCTTATAGTGAAAGAATTGCATTATCAGGAGCTAGTGGAGTGCGTTTAAAAGAAGGTGGAAATATCAATAAATCATTGGTTACATTAGGACTAATCATATCAGCTCTCGGTTTGTAATTTATTTTAAGCACCATAGGCATGATATTCTTAGGTAGTAATCTTCCACGATTTAAACACACAATCTTTGACTTGTATATTTCTTGTTATGTTTGATTTTGAATAGAGAGTAATTTTGTGAAAAAAATGTCAAATTTATACCCAGCTAATGTCATAACATGGGCGCATCACATCAGAATCTGAACAATAATAACACTGTGCCAACCAATGTAAAATTAAACTTCATTGTTGCCACCTTTGGTTTACTAGGTAAATGTTTCCTTGCGAAAGATAAAAGACATGAAAGATTCTGTAAGCCACTCTCTTCAGTGATAGAAATAAGAGTAAATAATCACTGTGGAGGAGGGGTTTTGAACATAGCTTCAGAGTTATCACTCCTTCACAGTGATTATTGGCTCTTATTTCGACCACTGCTCTTAACTAAATTTATCTTTCGTTCTCCCTAGCTGAAAACTCGGTGGCAAAGAAAGATGGAAAAATTCCAAGACGTCAAACTTTTGTTCCGTACAGAGATTCCGTTTTGACTTGGTTACTTAAAGATAGTATTGGGGGAAATTCAAAAACAATAATGATAGCAAGTAAGTTCAAAGTTGTAAGCTGAATTAGGTTCCTTAAAACCTATGCTTAATTTGTATTTCATAATTGCTATCACCTCTGCTGTCACTCACTCTCTCTATTTAATAAGCTTTATGTTTGGCTTGCAAAAGAAAGTTTAGAAGTATTTAATTGAAATTTAGTATAAGCAATTAAGGCAATTATTTACAAAAATGAAGAATAAGAAAAAAAAATCAATTATTATTGAATTGGTGCTCCGTCTTGCAAATTCTGAATTGATGTGGCATTATAATTTAAAATGGCAGATAAACAATGATGTAATCTTTGTCTTTTATTCTGAGATGGCCACCCATCTAGAGTGATTATTGATCATTTTGTTTAGATGTGTCACCTGCAGATATTCACTATGGTGAAACATTAAGTACTCTAAGATATGCAAGTAGGGCTAGAAAGATAGTAAACAAACCAGTTATAAATGAGGTTAGTTATCCATGGTTACTCTTAGCCATTTTCTTTTAAATCTTCCAAACATACGATAATAAACAAAATAAGATTGTAATTCACGTAATATATAGATGGGTAAATGTTGTGAATTGTTATCACCGATGGTCAACACAAAAAGCATTAGTTTAATATTATATTGAAAATTATTTTTTATGGTATTCACCCTGTTGTGTATAAACTGAGAGGAGTTGTATGAAGACTATATGTGCCATTTGTGTGAACTTTAGTTGTCCTATAATGAATGAGTATTTTGTTAATATTGGGGATTTTGCAGTCTTGCACTAGTGTATAAGTTTATCGTTGATAATTTTTACTGGTGGATATTTTAGGACCCTAATGTGAAGATAATCAGAGAGTTGCGTGCAGAAATTGAAAAGTTGAGAACTATGATGTCAGGGAATAGTAAGGTAAATGATTAGGAATCATATGTAAGTAAGAAATGTATCAAACGATTTTGCAGGTATCTAATCAGTTAAAAAAGCTTGTTGGTGTCTTTGCCTTAATATTATTCTAGTCAAATCCATCTAATTTATATAAAATTACCGAAATTCCATTTTTGAATTGGAGACACTGTTAGTATTTTTATTGTTTGTATGCAGTACTTATTAAAACAATAATATAATCTCTGTGCGGCGTTTGAAGCTAGATACTCTAAAATCACTTCTAGCTACACATGATTCTCTTATTTGAAGCATTGTGTAGGTATCCTTTTAGGAGGTACATTAATTACTTTGGGCATTGATTACTTTTTCAGGATTTAGAGGGGGTATTATTTGGAACGGGGTGTTAAATTGGACATGGGCATACATTGGAACATTTATGGTTTATTTTACAGAGTATAAAAAATACTGGCATAGGTGATGCAAGTGTTAAAATAGAAGCAAAACTGAAAGAAAACGAAAAAAAAGCAAAAAGCCTTACCAATCATTGGTTACAAAAAAATAATGAAGATCAGAAGATATTTGAGGTATGTATTCGATAATTTTTTGAGTAATAGCCTATATCTACTAATGATGACCAATTTAAATTAAATAGAGTTTTGTTCAAGATATTTAATGTTAGTTATGATAATTTTTGTTTTGTTTAATCTATGGGTGAGAGTTTATGGGTGAGCGTATATTTATTTCAATTAGTTTTGATGTGCTTATTATCCTGCATATATGCACCTGTACTTTCTTGAATTGTGGCGCTTATTAAATCTTCCCAATAAAAGGTTCTGCGCTTATTTGAGGACGACATTCATTCTAAATTTGGATGCCATAAAAAGTACTCACACTTTGAATTTTTATACGAACCCAAATATTGTAAAAAATATCCTGTAATAAAACTTTATCTTAAATTATAAAGAAAGGTTCTCAAGCAAATTCTTGTTTTCTTTCTCGGGTGCAGCGTTTATTTGAGGGAGGCCCTTATTAAATTATTTTCCATAAAGTGCAGCGCTTATTTAAGGGGCGGCATTTATTTGAGGAAATACGGTAAGCGCAAATTTGGAAATTTGAACAAATGCGAGTTATATGAGCACACGTGTCATACTTTTCAGTTATATGTCATTTGTTTAATGGCTTTATGTTTGCTGTTGTATGCATACATGCTTTTTTATAAGAACACAGTTTATAAAAACATAAGCTGAAACGTCAAAAGATTAATCTTAAGAACATCTTGAGAATGAAAATCACTCATTTTCTAGGAACAAAATTACTTGCGTTTTTATTTTTCACTTCTAACAATCAACTCTGGATTTAATGAAATCAATTTTCATTTTATGAATGAATGAATGTTATTTTGTATATTTCAGTATAGCATAACATTTAAATAAAAAAAAAATAAAAACACAGAAAATAAGGAACATTCAATCTCACAATACATGGAAACATAAAAGATAAGGATGTCAAGCCCCGTGAAATCGAAATCATTAAGCATTTTTTTTTTTGAAAATTAACATTTTGATCCAACAAACAGAAAAAAGTGATTATTTTTTAAAGAACATCCAACCTTGATTGAAGGAAGGGAACAAGGAGGAAGGATTTCAAAATTTCATGAAATTATCAATGGATGATCCCTAAGCCAATAATCATCCGATGGAAAATAACCAATCAAATATGCAAAATATATTGTTCTAATAATATTTGCAATTCTGCGTATACCATCTGCTTATTTGTTGATACAATTATCTTTATTGCAGTTACTTTTTAATAATATTTAAGCACTAATGATCATGTTTTTTCTATAGGAAAAGTGTATGTCTTTGAGTCGTCATGGGAAACAAACTGTGCTGACTTCAGAGAAACCTCATTTAGTTGGTTTGGATGTGGATCCACTAAGTACTGACATTGTCATTTATCATCTAGAAGTAAGTTTGTATTTCACAGTAATAACGTGGATTTGAGTCTGCCATCTTGAATGGTTTTTGTGTACTCTAATAATACTTGGTACATTCCAGTGAGCAAAAGTCCACAGTAAAAGCAAAAAAATGTTTTTATCTTTACTACAGCCTTTTGCCCGCTGGGATTCATAAGTGTAGTAATATTTAGAATGGTTGAGTCAGAGGGTCTATACTTACAAATTAACCATTTTGTGTGGCATATTATAAATAAATAATAAAAAATATTTTAGCTATCCTAAATTATAAGTATGTTAAATATGAAAAATACAATGTTGATACAATTATCGAAATTCAAACAATTTAACCTACCAGAAGGCTAACATTTATAGACCATCATCTGACATCAAGTCAACAAATCTTTAAATCGATTTGCGGATACACTACCATACTTTCAGTTTTGTGATTTGAGACAATTATACTTTCGCGGGAAGAAAACTTTGCTGGGAATAAACTATTGCTGTGGTTTTTTTTACGAATTTTTGAGAAAGCTGAAATGTTGTGACCGCAAAAGTTTATTCCAACAAAACAAACAAAAAAACAACATGAAAAGCTTGAAAATTTTCAGTTTGATGCTATTGATGAATTCTTTGACAAATAAATCTTTGTTTACATTCTTTTTGTGTTATGTTTTCCCTGATAGCAATATAGAGGTAAGATCCTAGGCTGTGTATACGTGTAAGCCAAAAGGAGTCATTTCATTGGTATCGTCTGATGTCAATTTCTATCAATGCAATGTCTTCTTCTGGCTTTCGTCAAATATTCTGTCCAATGGAAATCAACCTGTCATTTGTGAAAATGAAAATGATGCTACTTTCTCTAGCTTGGAAAAACTATAATTGGCAGCTGTGATTTGTCAGAAGAACAAGGTATAGGTAAGTCAGTAAATGTATTTTTCTAATTCCATAATGTATTTCAGTTATTTTATTTTTAGAATTGACCATGTCTGCGTTTCTACTAGTGAGCATGTGAGATCTGATATACAAATTATCCTTTTTTCAGCAATGATTTAGAGTTTACTTGTCAGCAGAAGTTTATTCTTAAGAAATTATAATTGGATGAGTAACTAACTGTAATATTTTTACTGACATTAATTAAGTTTATCAACTCATTAAAAACGATTAATTTTTGCAGAGAAGAGAAGAGAAAGAACAGTCATCACCTGTGGAGGGGTGTTTTTAATACAGGTTACAGCTGCAAAGCTCCACAGGTGATGTCTGACCATATATTTGCAAGCTCTTTGACACAGCACTCTTCATTCCAGATCCATTTAGTCAAATTCAATTATGTTTTCTTTAAAAACCAAAGCAAAATGTTGTTGTGACAAAATTTGGAGATGGTCTCTCTAAAGAAAAGGTTTATTTTGGAACCACCTGAACATAAAAAGTGATCCAGTACACCATTACTGATTAATATGAATTATCAGGAGGCATGAGCAAGCTACTTAATAGTAACTAGAGCCCATTAGGGCTTAAGATTGGTGTGCTTTAAGGCACTATAATCAACCATGTCAATAAGGTAAAGGCTGCTATAATTTATTGCTGTAACTATATAGGTCAAGAATACTTTATCGGGGAAAAAAGTCGGGGGAAATATTGGTCACTGAGTGATATTTAATGACTTCCCGTCAATAACTATGATCTTCCAGGTAACCCCCCTCGCTGCTGCAATATTTTTTCCAGATTTTTGCTGCCCCTTCCCATTATTTAGCACACCCTGATTATTAAATTTCACGTCAAATTACAGTAATTGTTTAATTACTACCACATAGCTACATCGCTGTAACGCACGAAAGATGTGATCACTGTAGCTATAGAGACACATAATTAGAAATCAAGAATCCGGCATTAATCCAGCGATGGTGTTCCATGTGTATTTACCGCGAAAAATATGATAAAGACAGTGTTTAGAACAAAATATGTGGAATTTATTATTGCGAATGAGACCTTAAACATTTTGCAATTTTAGCAGGATTTATTTATGCAAATGAGGTATTTGCAACAGTAAAAAATTAGAAAGTTTGTTTTAATTAACTAGTAGGTTTCTCCGCTTGTTACTGGGTTTTCCCGCTTGTTCCGCGTTTTAGTATCGACGAATGACGTAGCTAAATATGGTATAACTACAGGACTCGTCTCGATTTAAATCTACAACCTCGATACCAAGCTTCCTATAAATCAAGATAGAGGAAGCACTGGGATTGAGGTTGCTTAATTCTAAATAATATATAACAACAGCTTTTGTTTGGAAGGAGTCAATTTAAAATATTGCAAACAACATGCTTCAATTCTAAAGTTGTTTATAACAATCTTAGAAAAAAGCTGACTAAGCAAGAATTTCATTTAAGTTAGATACCAAAAAATTAGCCAAGGGTTATCCAAAGATTTTCTGCTTCACACAAGTCAATTATATTTCTTTAGCTCTTGAAGGATCTGGTATTGAATTAGAGCATTGTTACTTGGAAGTGTCATCAACATGTGTTGTTCTTCATCCTACATCCGGACTCACTTTCATAAATGATAAACGTGCTGAAAGTAAATGGGAACTCTCTCAAGGTGATGTCATACAGTTTGGTCACTATTTGAAATTTCGTTTCAACAATCCATGTGAAGCAGCTAAGTTACGTGAAAACAGACGCTCTGGGAAGTTTATACCAGGATTCGGAAGGTTATCACCCGCTGTAAGTAGTTGATGATTGTAATCTAGATTAGCAGGGACCACTTCTAAAATTACTGAGTACTTTTTACTGACTTTCTGAGAAGAGTTTACAGAATACTTTTTACTAAAGAAATCAATCCATTGCAAACTCATCTAAAGAACACAAATTTGATCAGTTCATGGTAAAATATATGTTCATTATATTTACATTCTGAATTTATTCTTGATTAAATCTTTTTCATAGTTTTAACCAGGAAGGGGCATTGAATACTGAATCATATATATGTCATATTTAAAAAGAGAATTAAACAATAAAATTGAATCTATCTAAAGACGCACCATTTTTTTCCCTTCATCGCTTGCAGAGTGCATCTAACGTATATCCGGCATTAGCAATTAAAGGTTGATTATTTGCTCAAAGAAAACTTATCTTTCTTGTAAATAGTAACTGATAACAGCTTTTTATGGTGCTCTTTAATGATGTTTATAAGTTTAAGAAGTATGACCACAATATAAATTTATATCTGTTAGTTATTATGATTAATATTTAGTAAACGTGTGGTTAGGAAGAAGTAATTGAGAAGGTGTAAAATTACTAGTCATAGAATAATGATTTTCTCACAATCTTAATACAGAATAAAGTTAGTGTAGTGCGAAGAACCACTGTGGAATATCTGAAACACTATCAAAACACATCACGTGATTATTTGTTCTCATTCAAATATAGAACTGTATAATCTTTAAAATATAAATTGACAGTTTATAAGGAAGTAATTCGTATCAAATCAAAGTCTTCCTTACTGACACATGACATTTTTACAACATTAAAAACCATGTCTTTTTGTTACGTTGAAACAACGTTATGTGGCTATTGAATTGTCAGCTTTATCAATATACAAAACTTCATGGTGTCAGAGTATGATGAAACATTTTTTTGCAGCATAAAGATTTTATTTTATTTTAATTATATGAAACTGATCAACTAGTTTATACAGTATTTAGTTAAAGATATTACATTATGGAAGACTTAAATATTTATCGTCAAGATTCAAGAGACTCATTACCTGGAGGTTAGCATATAATCGGAGTGTAAGATATAACTTATATGTATCTACTTTGCATCAAATTTTAGAAAGTTACTCATTGATTTCCATTATGTGAAACATTTGCTGTGAAATTTAAAAGAAAACATTCCATTGGTAGAAATGGAAGCCACACCCTGTGTGATGCCAATTTCTACCAATGGAATGCTTTCTTCTGGCTTTCCCAGCATATATTTTGCCTAGTGGATATTAACGTTAAAATTAATTTCCATACTCGCCTAGTTCATTATGAAGTATAAATCCTGGAAAATGAGTTCAGTTTTGTAAATCTTAGAAAGTCATTTAAAGTTCAGTGTGACCAATGATATAATTTGTAATAAAATAATGAAATCGTGTAAAGTAAATCTTTGTATTATTGTTATAAATGGTATAAAATTCTTATTTCACTTTAGGTCATGAAGCATTATCGCAGTCTTGATTCTGGGTTAAGTAGCCCAGAAGATTTTGAGCATGACCTTCATGATGGCAGTGTGACATCAAATTCTGTTATGAACTCTACTGCTGTTTCAATGACTTCCAATGTGAACAGGTGAGTTATAAACAATTTCTGGAAACTCACTTAGCCTGATTTTAATTTTCTTCGTATCAATTATGTATAGTGATCAATTTTCTTGTGTTGTGGCACCATGTTTCAAATTAAGAAATTTGTTTCTATTTTTAATTGAACGTTTTGAGCCTATATTTCAATAAAAGTTCATGTTTAAGGATTGGTGTACAAGCAATTCACATGCAAAAACTTTTTCTTTCTTTGTACTAGAAAATCACTCAATTTTCGAACACAGTCTCAAGAAAGAGTACCAGTAGATGATTCTCAACTTCGAGATAACAACAAAGATTTTTCTATAAATCGGAGAAGCATATCTATGATTTCTGATCTCAATAAAACAGATAGTTATAACATTAGAAAAACTGATATCATAAACGACTGCGATATCGAAGCTACATATGCTCAAAAACATATGATAAAATCAGCATCAACATCAGATCTCTTGTGGAAACAGGATCATTTTGGTGAAAGAGTATCAAAGATAGAAATTGATATTGCAAATGAAATATATCTATCTTCAGAAAATATAAAAGGACTTCCCAATGATGATTTTGCTACATCTTCTCAGAATGTTTCTGCATTCAATATTTCTTTATCAACTGAAGATTTAGCCTGTAATCTTTTTTTACAGTCACAATTAGGTGCATCTTCACCTAACTTGTTACAGAATAAACAATTTAAAACTAGGCTAGCTTTACCAAATTCGCAATTACCTTCATCGAGGACTCAAAGTTTATGTGATATATCGCCGCATAAATTAGATTTATATGACGATGAAAGTTTATTTCAAGTTGAAAGTTTATTTAATCTGCAAACAACAGATGGACAACAGAAAGATGATGCAGAATTTAATCTTAGTTGTTCTGTTATTGCAATCGAAGCTAAAGAAGCCGCTAATGTATTAAAGGAGAAACGGTGATTATTTTTAATTTACAGTCATTCTTTACACATAAAATATGATGATAGGAGTATCAGAAATTAGTAGTTTGTTCAAAGAAACGAATCTACTGCCATTGACTAGAAGCTTTTTCTTTTGTAGATAGTATTTAAAGACTATTCTCTGCATAATATACAATCCAGCATACGTCATATTCTCTTTAGCACATTTGAAAAAAAAATTATGATTTTCTGAATTATTGACCGGGATGTTTTATGTTTGCACAAAATCAATTCAATAAGGGGTTGTTGAGATAACAAAACATTAGCCTTGCACATGTGTAGCAATCATCAAATTAAAGGAAATCTGAACTTCTCTCAAACAATGGTTTTTAGTTTGTTATATCTGTGAACGGTTCAGTACATTACTCATCTGCTTTTCACAACATTAGTGATCAATTAATATTATGAATTTTGAATTACCTTTAATATTCTTATTTTTCTGCGATGACAAAGTTTTATGTGGAATTTATTTTTGTTTACAATAGGGAGCAACTTAAAGAATTAATTGCAAAGTATCGTGCTGCAGAGATTGAACGAGTTGAAGCAGAAAAAGAAAATATGAAGAGGGCTGCTGACAATGAGAGAGTTTTTGCAAGCCAACAAAAAAATCTAGAAAGTTTATTCAAGCAACAAAAAACTCAGCTTGATGAAGCAATAGAAGAATTGGAATCATACAAAATATACTCTACTAAGGTTAAAGAAAAAGAACGTAAAGAAGTTGAGACTGAGGTTGATCGTTTGTTAGAATTGAAGCAAAAACATTTATCTCTCACAGACACTAGTGAACTTGAACTTCGAAAAAAGAAGTTCAAACTAAAAGGTAAAATTGAGGAGTATTGGAAACGAATGGATCTGTACGATAGTTTATTAATTGAGTTAGAACTTGATCAAAATAAGGTTCGTTGTGAATCTGAAGGTAAGGTTTTGCAGAAAATGAAATTATTTGAAATGCAACAAACAGAACTAACTGAAGAACTTCGGGAACAAGTAAAAATTTCTGAAGATATGACTGAAACTTTAAATACCCGATTGTTAAAAGAGAAAGAATTAAAACAAAATTTAATCGACGATTTGAAATGTACCAATGTTGAGTTTCAAAATAGAATTGTTGAAGGTGAAGAATTTTATGAACAATTAAAGCAACAAAAAGAGGAAATAAAAATGAACGCTGATATTCAGTTGAAAAATATTGACGATGAAATTTCATCGGAAGAAGAAAAATATTTTAAATATACAATATATAAAATGCACGAATGTCTTGATGACTCTTGTTGTACTGAAACTGAAGTTGAAGATGCACAAATATGTAAAATAACTGAAGAAAAGCATCGTCTTGTCATCGACGCATTAAAAAATAGACGTGAAGAGAAGGAAAAAATGTATAATGAGAGGTTTGAGAAATACATAAACATGATAGAAGATGCTAATTATTCTGTTATCCAACTGAGAGAAGCAAACATTATTCAGTCAGAAAAATATGAGTATGACATTACAATGAAAAGTGATTTGATTCAAGGATTAGAACTTCAAAACTTAGAAGAGCAGAAGAAATTAAAAGACTTTCAAAATGAGTTACGGGCTTATGAACGACCTCGTTCTTATATAAGTGATTGTCCAGAGGAAACTGAAGAAGATATCATAGTTCTTGAGCAACAAAAAGAACAGTTATTACAATCAAAAGATAAAGTAAGAAACATTCTAGAAGATTCTCTACGTGATGAATTCTCAGTTTTAAAAACACGAAAATTAACATTGGATCCAGATTCACAACTTACACAAAGTTGGGCGACATTACCTCATGAATCTGATGATATTTCTTCGGTTGATCAGGCGTTAAATGTGATATTTCATTCTGGAAATTCAACAGGATATACAACTAGCATTGTAAAAAAGCATGTCCAGTATGATGCAAGAAAGTTATTATTATCTGATATTGAACATGATTTGCATAGTTTAACTCGACATCAAATAACTGTACATCAGGAGGTTGCAAAAAACTTTTTATCACAAAAAACAGTATTTGAAGAAGTAAGGAGTAAAGAACGAAAAGATATTCATGATGCAATTCAAGCATTACTTGGGGTAAATAATGAAGGAGAAGAAACGATGATTGCCGGTTTTAATGTCGAATCACAACATATTCTTCAACATCAAGAAAAACTTGAACATCTGGAACATGAGTAAGTTATTTAGTATTTACTTTCAATGGGTTATCTGCAATCCATTAGAGGTTACAAATAACAGTGATCGAAATAAGAACAAATAATCGCTGTGGAGGAGTGATTTTTAAGCATAACTTCAACCTATAAACCTGAAGCAAAGCTCAAAACTCCCTCCTCTACAGTGAATATTTATTCTTAATGGGACCAATAAATAGTTTTTTGTTCTGAAATAGTAATCTAAATCCAGTCCCAGGGAAAGAGTGCCGAATCAACGATCTTGTAATTGATTAGTTTCTTCGTACCAAAGAAACACTCTTAATCGTAGATTAGGAGATGTATATTGTATGCATGTTTCAAGTTTAGAAATGTATCAGAGTGATATGTCTTTCACAATAGTTTCTGCATTATAAACAGGAGATGTATGTGTGTTTCAAGTTTAGTTAATCAATTTTAATATCAGTATTAATATTAATTTCTTTCAGAATGTATTCAAAGATTCAACAATATCAAGAAATTCAAGCAAAACTTGATGAACTAGAAGAAAAATTGAATGAAAGAGTAACAACTGTACAGAGCGATAGTTTTTCCCATTCATTCACTGTATTACTTGAAGAAGAAATTGACACGTTACATAGTGAAAAAGAAAAATGTGAATATTTAATACAAGAACTGAGAAAAAAACTCGCAGAAGAAAGAAAAGAATATTTAGACATGCTCAAGTGAGTCTAGTGTGATATTTATTGTATACCTTTCATCGTTCATGTAACTTCTGATTCTACTTTTTGCATTGAATAGATTATGCTATTCCCGGGAACGACAAAAGATGACCTGGGAAGTATTAGTTTCTGAACTAAATTTTTATCTTTGCTGCATTTTGTCATACACTGATATGATAGTTTAAAATTAACTTGCATAGCACCAATGCTACTTTTTTCCCATATCGTACTATGTCTTTTTATGTTATCAAGAAAACAGTTCTCTGGACCTTTAGAATATTCTATTATGTTAACCCTTTAGCAGGAATTTCCATTACTTAGTTTTCCGAGTCTTGAACCTTATATTTAACAGGTCAACTTACACTATTTTGTTTTGCATTTTTAAAAATTACTCAGATTGTGAGCACACTAACACAACATACAACAGAGATATGTAAACATATGGACTGTGTAATGGCATACACGAAACACGACACATGTTATTATAATATTTTAAATATACCTATGCTGGACCTAATTGTTTATATTTTGCAATCGTAAAAAAGTTAGTAAATAAACTTTCATGGATATTTTTTTGTGATTTTACATAGGTATCACTGTTTTAATGTAATTTTTATATTTTTAGAAGTAAGGACGAATATGACGTCATAGGACCAGGTACGTGTTTAAATCTCACTGACTTGAAATAAGAACAAGGAATGTGAAGGAAAGAACTTCTGTATAAAACTTAAAAAATTTTTAGAGCCCAAAAATGAATGTCACTTTTTCATGGTTGTCATAGTCCTGAAAAGTTCTCAAATCCTGCAATTTTGACATAAATTCCTATTTTAGTATTATGGTCAGAAGCAGCCAATGGGAGGTGTTCTGAGAAATAGGCTGATCTCCATTTCTCCATTAGGCTGATCTCCATTTCAGTATTTTTACTAGCATACGCGTGTATCTTAGAACAGCTCGTTTTCCTAGCTAGAGAAAAATCAAGTCTAAGAACAGTTAGTATTTCCAGCTGAGTAAGACTTCTTTATACTTTTGTTGTAAGAACACCTCAAAAAAGACTTAGCCCAGAACAGATCATTTTCACAGCCAGAGCTTCTTCGATTTTCCAGCTAAGACAGCCAGCTCAGAACAGATCATTTTCCCAGCCAGGAGATGATCAATAGTGAAAGAACAGGTCAAATCTCCAGCCGTTTTTTTTCTTCTGGAACCTAAGAACAGGTCTAATTCCCAGCCAGTACACCCCCTCAGAACACCTATTTTTAAGAACACCTCCGTTGGCTGCTTTCGTATGATACATTTCAGAGATCCATAGTAAATTATGTTCTAAAAAATTTTGCTTTAAATATATATTAACCCACCAAACAAAGTTAGAGAAGAAGCCATGGGAATGGATGGGTTAAAACTTTGCGTCAGCGTCGGCATCCGCATGCTTTTCTTAATAGGCCATGTTTCGGAAGGGCCAGCATTTCAAAATTCGGTACCAGCATTCATGGCGGTATTTTAGAAGGGCTCGCCAAAAATATTTCGATTTCGTCCACTCGGTCCCGAGTTTCGGGCAAAAAGGGTCCAAATTGAGTTTTCGGTCCATATCTGAAATTTATGGCATTCTAGGCAATATTACAATTTGAGGAAATGTTCTGAAACTCTTTGATTACAAGACATTATTTTGAAGGGACTTGATTTTCTTTGAAACCTGCTAAAATAGCTCCTTTGATTTCAAATTTAACATGCGTTTGAATGTGACGTGGTGTCAGGGTGTATAATATACGTTATTGGTACGCAAAGGGTTAAATTTAGTACTTCGTATTTCATTTTAGAATATCGAGATGAAAGACATACATTCTTTCAAACGGAGGGTAATCAAGCTACATCAGAAGTTCTTAAGGAGGTATTAGCTCTAGTTAATTGATTGGTTTACCCGTATGAATACACTAATCAATTACAAGATAGATGATTCACTACTGTAACTCCTTAAACAATCTGAAATAATTCATATTTTGAATAAACATCATTGTTGTTGAAAGGTTGAATGTACCCAAAAGTAACATTGCAACAAAGTTTGTATTATCAGCGAGATTGCAAGTATTAGTCGATTTGTGTGACGTCAATTTCTACCAGTGGAAGGTCTTCTTTTGGCTTTCACAGTTTGCCTAGTTTAGTGTTTTTGATATTCTCAATATATAACATACAGTGAACAGTAGCTACGTCATTTTGATGTACTTAGACTCTTCACAAGGTGATAAATAACTGTCTCACGATTTTCTTTGGTTTTAAAGACGATCAACTGTTTTTTGTAGGTTTTCTATGCTTCCAGTTTGCTTGATTCACTCGATAAAAATGTTGCTGATAGAAATACATCATGTGGGGGATGGAGGTATTTAATATTTAATGCTACTTAGAGTTGATATTCTGCAATGCTTGACAAATTTCGTGAATTTGCTATTAGCTAGCACAATCAAAGTTTGACATGGGCCTTAATTTTTTTTTTTTTTTTATATTGTTGTAAATTACTTAAGGTGGTAGTCCCAGTAAGGTTGTAAATTACTTTTTCTTAAGGTAGGTGTAACCCTTTGAGTATGATGAAGTGTGCTATACATTTTCACTTATTGCGCCAAAACTAATTTATTTTTCCAAATAATTTTTTTT
>JAULBZ010000859.1:0-26001 GCA_032360805.1 Neoturris breviconis
TATTATTGTCCGTTTTGGTCTCTGTACTTTAATAATATTTGAAAAATTTAAGAAACTCTTTAAGAAACTTTTAGAACAAAAAACATTTGCTACTAGGTCCCTCGCTAGGTTTCTTATAAAATAAAATACGTATATAGACACTTTGTAAAATAGTGTTATTGCGAAGAGAAAAAACGTTTCGTAATAAATAAATTTTGTTTTCATATTGTTTAAATAGATTTTATATATTCTCTTGACCATTTTAAGCCTAAAAAAATAAGAAACATTTTAAGAAACTCTCAAGGTAGATTTCTATTAGTGGAAAATTCAGCGTGGTATCCAAAACAAGATATTGTATTGGTAGAAATTGTCGTGTGATGTCAATTTCTACCAATTGAATGTCTTCTTTTGGATTTTCCGCTAAATGGAAATCCACCTTAAGAGTTTCTCAAAATGTTTCTTATTTTTTTTAGGCTTAAAATGGTCCAGGGAATAAAATAATAGCTATTCAAACAATATGAATACATAATTTATTTATTGTGAAAAGTTTTTTGGATTCCGCGCGGAATTTCTCGCTAATGGAAATCCACCTTTAGAACTAAAAACCTCATTTTATTGTGCTGAAAATAGAAAACTTGCAGTACTACTCCTTAGCCAGATTTCTTATAAAAAAACATAAATTGTTCTTTGAAAAATGTGCTCATAACGGTTATATCTTCTGTTTTTATTGACAAAATAAAATATACATAAGGCGGCACGGAAACACTATGCATGCCGTATATTTTCCTATATGTGTATATGAGGATAATCGGTACGCATACTGAGTGTTTTCACCGTCTTACATGTGTTTGCGTTAACCCTATTAGAGTTGGGCTTTTAGGGGTTCTGTAAGTCTCGGAGGGAGACGATTCGCCCCCATGCATAACTTCTGATACGTTAATGCAATATGTATGAAACTTGGTCAGGTTACACTTCATTCTTATCTGAACATTTTAGCACAAAAATATTTTCTGCTGACGTATTAATTTTTTGCTGACGTCATCAAATGTAATAGCACTTGTAGCAACAAAAAAGATTAGGGTAAAAATAATTTGTTCCAAAACATTTTTCAAGCAAAAATAATTTATTTTTTTCCCCACCTGTTAAAAGTTTGGTTACCAAGGGAAAATTACCCCTAGTTTCCAATTTCTTTTGTTTCAAAATAACCCTAAATAAATTTCAGGAAGAGTCACCAAATTTTAGGTTAATCAAACTGATATAAAAAAAAATATTACATAAAATGTCACAGCCCCAATAGGGTTAAAGCAAAAATGATCGATATACAGTACACGCATCACATACCTTTTCTATGTTTGTCATGATTCGCTAAATTAAATACCCACTAAATAATACAGACCTGTAAATTCGTTAAATTTAATCCACGCTAAACATTTCATTTTGTTACTCGCTAAATATGATATGCGCGGAAATTACTATGCTTATTAGGTAATGTGCTTCCAACCAATCAGCTTGTAGTTAAAACGACAATGAATTACTTCATCTCATATATAATTAATTCAATCCAAGTTTTCGCTACTCTCCTTAGGATATCAAGCAAGGCTCCTCCTTCTAGTAAGCATGTTATTTAGATATTGAACGATGCAACAGACAAATATTTGATAGCTCACTAAAACTTCTATTGAACGATGAAACAGATATAAATATTCGATAGTAAATAAATCTGCAGTAAACAAATCATCAACTACCATCCTATGTGTTAAAATACCAACTGACATGTGTACGTCATTATCCAGCTAGTAAAAACCAGCTAGCAAAAGGTCAAAATAGTAGACTAGCCATAGTTTGTTTAAATGTTATTTCAGTTGATAAAAACCGAAGACACTATGAAGCTCATTATTAAGGGTATCAAGAGTGTATTTTACATACACATACCGTAACCTGTAAATAACTATCGAATCAAACATCAATATACTCACAATATTTTCTAGTAAGTAAGATTGTTAACGATTGATTATCGATTAAGTTCATTTTAAAATATACTCGTTGGCTGCTCAAAGTAGAACTTGATGCAATGCAATAACTTCCTTTTTGTACACTGTCTATTGAAGGTATATAAATTGAGCATCAAGTGGAGAAAATTTAAATCGATGATCAATCGTCTATAGACCAATATTCAATTGATGATGAGATATCTCATAAAAGTCAATTAAGTACTCACAAATTTTGAAGCAGCATTGAATGATCATCAATAGGTGTCAATGGTGGTGTTATCATACTGTCATTTCAGAGTTTGCGATGCCATCGGGGCAAACCGCCATTGCTCTTCATACAAAAATCTCTTTAAAGCTACCTAACTGAAGCGAACACACTATATGAATGCAGATAAGTAGGGTTGCCAATTCCACACACGTGTGATATGATACTTTTCGCTGTAGCGTCTTATCTAAATTGGCGGTGTTTGATCATAGGGAAACAGCTTTTCTTGGCCTCGATGCCATGCAGAGAGCGACTTATTAAAAAAAACTAAAAGATAGTTTTCATGCAGTTTCGTTTAGAAGATTGGCAATTGCGCTTTTACCACATTTTCAAGATGGCGTCGCGAATCCGTAATGGCGTAACCTGAGCTCAAGAGGTTCCTCAATACAGTAAAAGATAAAGATATATAGAATATAGCTAAAATATTATTCCTATCCGTATAAAATGTTATATTAGTCTTAAAATTACCATAGTTACAACAGAAAAGGTTCTCTGACTTGTATGTGGTAACAACCTTTTGAACAGTGAAGCATGGAAAATTTTGTTTCACCTTCTGTTTGGCTCGTTTTGAATATTAGTCTAGCTACATTTCATTGTTACTATTTTAGATAAGCAATATAGAAGTGCAGGGTGGCTATAGGTCCTGGAAAACCTGGAAAAGTCCTGGAATTCTATTGGTCCTGGAAATATCCTGGAAAAGGACTGTTTTTTGACATAATTGACCTGAAAATCCTGGAAATATTTTTAGCTAGTCTACATAAATTTTAGTTGTATACTGAACTGTTTTTGTTTTGTTTTTATCATAATGAAACAATTTTTAATATTTTTAATGTTATACAGAAAGATTTTAACATTTGAAAATGTTAGTTATTTGTCAAATGGTGTTTATATTTAGTCGATTTATGTATGGATGTTCTATCTGGGATGTTGTTACCCGGGTCAATATCAGACATGTCAACCAGCACGCATCATATGATGCTTTTCAACAAAACTTGATCAGAAATTTATGATTTTTAATTCATTAAAATAGCCTCGAGAATCAATGTTGAGGATCTAAATTTCAAAATTTTCTTCGTTGCCCAACCATGGTAGTCGACATTTTTAGGCATTCACTATTTTCTTTTGCAATATATCCTGGGAAAAGCTAAAAATCTCTTGGAAAAGTCCTGGAA
The DNA here is from genome assembly GCA_032360805.1 of Neoturris breviconis. Classification (NCBI taxonomy): domain Eukaryota; kingdom Metazoa; phylum Cnidaria; class Hydrozoa; order Anthoathecata; family Pandeidae; genus Neoturris; species Neoturris breviconis. The sequence goes on from JAULBZ010000859.1 coordinate 3,408, forward strand.
AAGTCCTGGGATTTTAAATTCATTTTTGCGTGGCCACCCGGAAGTGATTAAGCTAGGACTCTAGACCTCTCCACCGTCTTCTGAAAAAAAAGAGTTACATTTTGCATATAGCTAGCTAGCTAGCAGCTGTAGTCACTTATAACTTTTTGTATTGAATTTCGCGTGAGATTAGATTTCGCGCGAACGTAAGATACGCGAAATTCAAACTGAGCGAAATTAATCCGCGCAAATAGCTTTCAAAATTGTTTGCCTAAAAAAACGGAAATGCCTGTGAATCCATTTTAAAAACTATCAAAAAAATTTTAAGGCAAAATTTCCTGGTACTTAGAACATAAAATAAAAAGAGATTTGAACCAAAAGATCCCAACTTGGAACAAGTTTTGGCCCATTGGGTTGACACACGCTAAAAATTGAAAATTTTGTAATCTAATCTTTAAATTTCGTTCCAGGTTCCGGTATCCCTGTTCCAAATGGAGACAAACATGCATACGAAATATCCATGCTGGCAACACGTCTTTTAGCCGCAACCAAAACCTTCAAGCTGCCACAATTTCCATCCCTGATAGTTCTACTCCGAGTTGGCATTCATACTGGACCAGTGATTAGTGGTATTATATTTCGATCTGGAACACCATCATATACCGTTGTTGGAGAAGCTTTAAGTTATGCTCAAATAATGGAGAAGGAAGGCTCAACAAACTATGTTCACGCAACCAAAAAGACTGCAGCGTACTTAAATCATAATGAATTTAATATCACTGGACGTTCATCATTCAAATTAAAAGTCGATAAACAAATTTGTAAAACCTACTGGTTGACTGAGAAAAGTAGACATTTATGACGTCATGGTACTATGGACTAAATTGATGGTAACAATAATGATGAAAGATATATCACTGAGACAAACATCATCAAATGATGTCGTAACATTGGCCGAGTCAGCATAGTTTCTACATTGCTGCAATAGCTTTTTACAATGGTCTGTCGGTGTTGAACAAACGATGCACAGAATAAAGGCGGATTTGCACTCGACGAATTTGTTCACGTGAATTCTAAATGAAGCCATTACAGTGGTTAAAAGCGACGTGACGTCACTTTCAACCAATGTAATGGCTTCATTAGAATTAACGTGAACGAATTCGCCTAATGACATTGAATATCTGCGTGTTTGGGCTGTGTATTTCTATATATGGCAATGTACAACCCATATATGGTAATACACAATCCATATAAGGAGTTATCTGAGACTTCATTCAACAGTCTATCATACTGTGATACATATTACCCAGTGGGGAAAAACTTGTTTGAAGTCCTCAGTAAAGACGCTGGAACAACGTTGAAAATGTTGTTCTAGCGTCTTTTACTGCGGATTTTAAACAATTTATTTTGTCCACAGGGTAGTGCATGGTCATCGAGCAATGGATATTGTCCTTGATATTACCAACTAATAAACGAGACAAAAATATATAAATTTAGAGTTACTTTTATTTGTTCCCAGTTGGCAAAACTATTCAAAATCCGTAGTACCTAAATACGCTAGAACAGCGTCAAAGGATGTTGTTCTTGCGTCTTTACTGCGGACTTTGAACAGATCTTCGCACACTGGGTATTGTTGTTTAAAATTTAGAACAAAATGTATATTAATTATAATCAAGCTTACTCTCAGCTTACTTTTTCATATAAAAAAGAGACCAAGTACGAGCTTGTGAAGACGCTAGAGATTATATATACTTTCACCTATGATCTCATACATGCCGGTACACGACGTCGAAACTCAAAAGGACGTCATGACTTCCATATATTTCCAATTTTGTCATAGAAAGGTTCCTGTAATACTAATATTTAAGGCCGTGATGTTTATCAAAAGTCAGATAAAAGAATTAATAACTTTGGGCACCATTACCCCCTAAAATTATGAAAAAGTACAAAATAATGACTGTTAAAATATGGTAAATACGGGGGACGCCAGACAAAATATCTCTATTCGCTGTTTGGTTTTTAAAAGCATTTGATTAAAATTTTGGTTAGTTCGGAATCAATTTGGATTTTGTTGTTTTTTTGATTTGAGCGAGAGTTGATATTTCTTATTCAATATTTTGGAACTCAAGTTTCTTCTTTGTTTCTTAAAAGGAATCAAATAGAACTGTTATAAACATAAAATCTTAGCAAAAGATACAATATGAAAAGGTGGTTAAAGTTTTCTGTTCCCGTGACAACTAAAGAAATGTGTTTTTTTCCAAATAAGTTAAATCCACTGGACCTATGATTGTCTTAGAGGTTAAAATCTCAAAAAAATAAATATGGCTAGTTCTGCATTTCTTATAAAAAAAGTAAAACGTGTGACAAAAAAAACTAATAAAAATTAATTGCAGAGAAAGAGCTCAGCCGGCAAAAACCTGTTCAAAGTCAGCAAAATAACGTTAGAACAACATTCTCTGAACATTGTTCTAACGTTATTTTGCTGACTTTGAACAGGTTTTTGCAGGCTAGGAGTAGTGAGTCAACGATCTTTCGATTGATTGGTTTCTTTGTACCAAAAAAAAACAATTAAATGCATGGATACTGGCATAACACTCTTCATCGCAGATTTAATTTAACTGATTTCTTTACCAAAAATATATTTTGTTTTAACTAACAGAATGGTTACAATGCTAGGAATTTATTGTTTCTTCCTGCTTCTAGACTAAGGCTAGAAACAGGAAGAAACAATAAATTCTAGATCTTATATTTCGATTACAGTGTTGTTCCAACGTTGAAAATGCGTCCAAGCAATATAAACAAAGTCAACAGATACACTGTTTTTATAAGAAATAGTTTTATAAGAAACCGTTCTTATTTAGCTCAAAAAATAAGAAACACAGAACTGAAATTTGCAAACGATAAGATTTTAACTTCAAAAACAAATGTAGACCTCTTAGTTGGACCAATTACAGTTTTTTAGTTGTCACAAAAACAAAATACATTAAAAAACCGTTTCATTTTGGATCTTTTGTTAAGATTTTATGTTTGTTAGTAGCTAGTAGTACATACAGTTTTCACTTTGATAATTTAAGAAACAAACAAGAAACTTGAGTTCCAAAATTTTGGTAAAAAATAAGAAACTCCTGTTCTTGCGCCAAATCCTAAGTTTCTGCAACAGAGATCGCTATTGTCTTATGTATATTATGGTTCTTGTATTCTTATTGTTCTTACTGTTCTATTGTATGAGTTAACACTATGTTTTTATTCAAATCTTCCATTCCTAACGTTTCTATCATTCTTAATTTACCCTAAATTTCTTGTTTTTTCTAACCAACATTCCCTTTCCCAGTGCTAAAAAACTTTCTCAAAGTCCGCAATAAAGACGCTAGGAAAACGTCGTTCGACGTGGTTCTGGCATCTTTACTGCTGGCAAGTTTTGTCCAATGTGTTATTTTCAAGTTTACAGACAAGAAGACACGAGTTAGTTGCCACAAAGTCTGGAAAACCTAAAAGAATATCAAATGAGTATGCGTTTTTTATAGTTACGGATTTGGGAAGTTTGAGAGTTGGCAAACTTTACGGAACCGAGCTGCATAAATTATATATATTGAAGCGTTAGAAGATAATATTCATTCATGGTCTATAATATAAGTTCTATTGGTCAACAAAATATGACTTCATTTCCGCTTTGCCTTGCACGTCCCCCCGACAAACGTATCATATCAAATAAAATTGGCGCCATTATTATTATTATTCTCCCTTCCTCGGACTGTCGAGAGAGTTCTAGTTGTTTTATGTACTAATCTGGGGTATGATTCGAGTACATTTCGAAATATCTGACGTGTCTGGGTGGAAAGTGAAGAAATACAGCAATGCAGAAAATCTGAAAATGGTGGCTTTTTTAGACGTCAAGAGAAAAGAAGTCCTAGGATCGAAGTTAAGAGAATTCGCATCTGAGTATAATTAAAATTATATTGCAATGTATTCCATCGCATTCTACCGTCGCGGTTATAACGAGAACAATAATTTGTATCCGACAGATAACACCTAACAATGGTGGACGCTTGGACCCCGATGATTTGTCGTAGTGAGAACGGGCCTTTATTTTCTAACTCGGTATATAGTTTTTGACAACGGCAATTTTTTTCAAAGCAAAGATGGCAACTGCGACTCCTAACTCTCTGGTCGTAACTCTCCAACTTTGTAACTCTAAAATGACTTATTCTCATATCAAATTTTGAGAAAGTGCCAAAGTCAGGAAAGAAAAAAGGGGAGGGTCTGCGGAACAGGCTAGTTCTGATGTCTTTACTGCGGACCTTGAACAAGTTACTGCCCTCTGGGCTAACCCTTAAAGCACTCAAATTTGTTTAAGGATTAGAACTCAGTCTGTGTATGATATTTTGAAAGGAATAATTTTTCTGTATTCAAACTTTGAGTTTTTAAATTCGTCTAGTTCACAGACGTATTTTTCATCTTTTTAGACGATGAATTTACAATTATTTTTTGTTTTGTTTTTTTGATAGGAAATCGAGAATTATGTTAACGTCATTGTTAATTTATTAATTATTTTTAATTAAAGTTTCCACTTAAACAGGTTATGTAAGTGTTATCAAATTGATGAACCATGGTCAAAGAGTAGACTGATGCCATTATTTTAATTATTATTTTTTATAGCTGTAATCTTGTCTCGTCCGGCCGTTTTCAATAGAGACCGATTACGAAGGTCGTAAATGTAGTAAGGCTAGGTCACAGAGTATTGCCATACGATGTTGAAGAATATCTTCTGATACCTAATTTTAGTATCAAGGGGGGGATCAGGGTCAAGATTCTGGAGAACCAGAACAATTGCCGGAATAGCGAGGTGCCAGAACTTTGAGCCAGGCGCTAGAATCTCGAGCCGGGCACCGAATTCTAGAGGTAGTCGGCGGATTCTCGAGCGAGGCGGCAATTCTGCAGACCAAATCAAAATGCGTCAAAAATAACAAAGTGCTTTTTTTTATGAAAATACTGATCCAATTTGATGGCGCTGATTTCAAATCTGATATGCATTTTTCATATCTTTGACTCAAAAGTATATTATTGGGGCAAATTCAGGCCAAAAATGAAAGGCCCATGGGTCAGATTAAAATGCTGGGTTACTTGCTGGGTTAAATGCTGGTATGATATAACCTAGACTTTATTTTAGGAACAAACAAGTAAATTTTAAATATTATATAACAAGTGAGTTCTTATCTCAAAGAGTTCACAAACTCCAAGTTACGAAAGAAGTTGAGTAAACATAATGGAACCTAAAGTGATGCGAACCTGGTTGTATTACATGGATTTAACCCTATATATTAAAATGATTATGAACGGTCACTTCAGTGACTTTTAATTTTTCCTATTTAGGCGCCATTTTAAGTACTGTATATAATTAAAAAAAAAAAAGTTGACCTAGTCGCTCTCTGCATCGTAAATTATAACTGATTTGTGACGTATTTTTTATTAAATCCTATCCATCACTATCTTTATAATCACATTCTGAATATTAAAATGATTATCAAATCCCACTTCAGTGAAATTTCACTTTTCAATTTTGAACACCATTTCAAGTTTTACATCTGGTCTGCGTATTTACATGCTACCTAAATAAGTACACCAATTGGGTACCCAACGTTTTTATCTGACTCAAGACTCTTTGATCTTGAACAAAGTTGGTACCTTGCCCAAAAATATTTTAGGCAAATATAAAATAAAAATAAAAATTGCTTCATTGTTGATTCAAAATCCGATATGCAATTTGAGAATATCTTTTTCATTATTATAAGCGAAGTGCTTTCCATTTTTTACCCCAAATCTACCCCAAAATTGTACTTTTGAGTCAAAGATATGAAAAATGAATATCAGATTTGAAATCAGCGCCATTAAATTGGATCAGTTACTAATTTTCCTCTCAAAGACAAAGTACTTTTTTATTTTTGACGCATTTTGATTTGGTCTGCAGAATTCCACAGCCTGCCTCCAGATTCTGGCGCCTCGCTCGAGAATCCACTGACAACCTCAAGAATCCGCTGACCACCTCGAAATTCTAGTGACTGGCTCGAGATTCTGGCGCCTCGCTCGAGGTTCTCCCGCCTAGCTCGAGATTCCGCAGAACAATTCTCCCGGAAGCTTGTTCTCCGGAATCTTGACACTGATCCCCCCCCCCGATATTTTAGGGAAGTCTGGGAGATTTGGGAGCACATTTTTAAAAAGTGAGATAATATGTTTTTAGGTTAAATATGATCGATTATGGGAAGGGAGGGATATTTATTTTGGATTTATCTATATATTCTCTTTCGATAAATTTCTGCGAGAATTTTCTTTGAGACATTTCGTGACGACAATATTTCGCGATGTTTTATTATCGCGAATGGCTTAAATTCCAAATATTTCGGATATATTTCTGTTTTCAAAATAACCTGTTAAATAGAAATATTATAGAATAATGCTAAGTATGTTCCACGTGCATTATTTATGACATATCAGAGTTTTCTCAGATATTTCTATACTCCTACTCAGAATCACTATCCTCACAAATTGTAGTAGCGATGTTTATTTTCACGAATTACTGAATTTCAAGATGCTTGGGACGTATTGTGTGCACCCCCCTACCATTAAATTAATTGTGATGACGTCTTCTAAAAAATGCAATGCACCATTTTGTTCCTTTTGTAATAGACTATAACTTCACAAAGTTTCACCTCAATATTATTAGTCGTTCAAAAGTTATGGAGGAGGGGGGGGGGGGGGGAATCCGCCTTCTCTCCCCCCTTCAGCTTTGAGGAGCCTTAAAAAGCCCAGCATATGTAGGGTATGTAAGTTTGACAAAATATTACTAAAAGTACCTATACAGTAGTTGAAAAGCAAGTTCTAGACATCGTTGTGTTCAAGCTCGTCCCCAGCCCCTTTTGTCTTTTTTTTATTTTTCTCGGCAGAAAAATAAAAAAAAGACAAAAGCGGCTGGGGACGAGCTTGCATTGTGTTCTTATTGGGTAAATTATAGTTGATTTATTGTTTAAATTTTTTAAATGATGCTCTAACGTCATTTGACCAGAGTGTCTGCAATTCATATTCAACAACGGTATACTTGAGTAATGATACGCAATATGTTAATATAAAAACTTGCATCTTTATGTGAAATATACATTAGGAAAGTAATTTACTGACAAATTTCCAAAAACTTTTAAAGCCGAAAGCAATCGGAAATCGGTTTGGATGACTGATATATGAGATTTTACGGTATCTCTCAGTGGACACACGAAGACGTAAACACGTCAAAACGACGTCGTTTTGCCGTTGTTACGACGTCATGTGCCGACAGGGTTTAAACCACATCCAGTGGTATTTCACGTTATGTAACGCGGTATGAAATATTACTGAATACGGACTCGTATAGTTTCGTATCTGGGACGTGTATTACCTTATATGGCAATGTATGGATCAAATACGATACTAATACGGGTCCGTATTGAGTAGTCTTTCATACTGCATGCGTAATAAACGGGGAGTAATCTTAGTCAATGATCTTTTTCTTTCTGATTTAAAAACAAGTTCGTTCCCAACTCGTTTTGGTATTTTAACGAATTTCTCAAAGGTCCTTAGAAATACATATTTTTATAAAATCAAAAGGGCACGAGCTTGAAGTTCGTTGAAAATACATTGTAGTAATTTATATTCAAGTGTACCCAAGTCATTGTATGTAGTTATGTTTTGCATACGCATGTGTGACGTCAATTTCTACCAATCGAATGTCTTCTTTTGGCATTTGCGCGGAATTTTTTTACCTAATTGAAATAAACCTTTTGATCCGAAACTTTCGACCTTATGCACATTGGTTTGATGTTTACAATCTTTTTGCAGACCGAGAGAAAAGTGACACTTTCACAGAACCCAACGAGTACGCAAACAGCGAGCTGTTCATGAGATAGGCAATATATAAGCTAGTGTTAAGCCTAGCCTGAACTCCAGTCACAAACTACAACTGTAATTTGGGACTGAAGCTCAGGCTAGTGTAAGCCCAGTGGGCAAAAACTTGCTCGAAACCTGTAGTAACGCTGTTTACATGTTCAAAGTCAGCAGTAAAGATGCTAGAACAACATTGAAAACGCTGTTCTAGCGTCTTTACTGTGGACTTTGAACAAGTTTTGCTCACTGGTGAGAGTTAATTATTCTTTACCCTTTACAACGATTGAAAGTCATGATCTTGTTATAGGGACATATCATGGCGATGTACAACCTCGTCCCCAGCTCGCCGTCCTCATTTCAAAATAGATAAAAGCCCTGGGAACCAGACTTAGACGATGTAGCAAGTTTACTTTTGCATTGAACTTTGATTCGATGTGTTGGGATAATATTTATTTGTAATCTTTGTTGGCGGACTTCCCAGCTGGCAAAAACCTGTTCAAAGTCAGCAAAATAACGTTAGAACAACGTTGCTCTAACGTTATTTTTCTGACTTTGAACAAATTTTTGCCGGCTGGGTTATCTTTGGCAAAGATTGAGACTCTAACCAACCCCCGCAAAAATGTATAAACAAGCACCCTCAAACAACCTATTCAAACAAGAAACAAACGAGTCATCAATTTATTCAATGTATATTTAGACGTCGGTTCGAAGCAACGTCAAAACGATGCCGTGTACACGGGCGGTTTATTGTGGTTATTCAATAATGAGAGATTGTTATAATCAATTCGATGTTATACCAATTGTATATCTTATGTAATTTCCAATTAAACAATAAGACAAACAGCATCATTTTCATCATTACAAGTCAGGAAGTTGGCTTTATATATGTTAATATGCCATATATGTCCACCTACAACATCAAACACTCCACCCAACAATCAAATACGTGTCATTATTTCCATTATTTTATTTTTTATTTATTTAGAAATTAGTGAGCTTTTGTTACATTTAGACTTAAAAACGTCCTTTAAGAAAATAAGAAAATCTTGAAAATTATGTTTTTTTTTTTATCCTTTTGTTCGCTCGTTTCCATGATTTTCCAATCGCTGAGTACCTTGACCATGAGAGTCGATTAAGCTAGACTACTTTCTCAGCTTGCAAAAACCTGTTCAAAGTCCGGAAAAAACGTTAGATCAACGTTCAAAGAACGTTATTTTGCTGACTTTGAACAGGTTTTTGCCGGATGGGTTAGCTACTTTGTATAAACAGCTTAAATTTCTAGACTATTCCTTATCCGTCAATCATTCTCTCAACACCCGGAAACTGTCACATAATCTACACAGTAGGCATACGACATCAGATCAACGTCTAAACGTTGTTTCAACGTCGATCCGACGTCGTGTGCCTTCAGAGATAATGGCGTCAAAATAACGTTGAATTGACATCGTCGACTTCGTTTAATCATAGATATCTATGGTTAAATCAAGCATTATCCCAGTGGGCAAAAACCTGTTCAAAGTCCGCAGTAAAGATGCTATAACAGCGTTTTCAATGTTGTTCTAGCGTCTTTACTGCTGACTTTGAACATGTTTTTGCACACTGGGATGTAACTAACAATCCGTAAAGAGATAAATGAATGTCATATTACAAATGCGATTATGTCCATATTCATATTTGCAGAGTAAGACAATAGGTCAACCATCTTGAAATTAATTGTTTTCTTCATAGCAGACCAACCAATCAAATACAAGCTCGTTGACATTAACATTCTTCAATTCAATTTTGTTTTGGTCAAATTTCATTTCAATATCCACGTGTCTTGGTCTTTTTTTTTCTTCAGATAACATTTCATAAAGGCCGTTTTTCATTAGCGTAAAATTCCGCTCGGAATCCAAATGAAGACATTCTATTGGTAGAAATTGACGTGTGACGTCAATTACCACCAATGGAATGTCTTCTTTTGGATTCCACGCGGAATTTTACGCTAATGGAAATCCAGCTTAAGAGAGATGTAAAAAAGAGGTAATAAAACGCTTAGGTTTCTAGACTAGCATCACAATGAAGTAAAGAAGAAAAAACGATTTAAGTTGGAGCCAGCATCTTACTCATCAATAAAATAATAGCCTATATTCACGTGGGTATTCAATGATAAAATGACTTCCTATAAAGATATGTCGTGGGTATACACCTAAGTAAACAGCTATAAACAATTATCCCCGGTACCTTGAATGAATACATAAAGATAATATATTGTAATTCAACACTTATGAAACTACACAACATTTTACTATTATAAATTCTTTCTCAGTTCCTTTTATTATTTTGAAACTGGTTTACCTGGGTACTAGTTGGCTGTAATACTTTAACGTTCTGATGCGAAATGTTAAAAAAACTATGAAATTATCCTTATCACCCAATCAACTCATCAAGACTAAGTTAGTATTATCAACCCAGTGGGCAAAAAAACTTGTTCAAAGTCCGCAGTAAAGACGCTAGAACAACGTCTTCAACGTTGTTCCAGCGCCTTTACTGCTGACTTTGAACACGTTTTTTTCTACTGGAAAGCTTCAAAAATAAGATTTCCGTGATAGTAATTTCCTCCCCATACCTTTTACGTTCTTAGAGAGCTACTCAAAAAAGTAACTAATGAAACTCTGAGCACAAGTTCAACAGAAAATTAACCCTTTAACAAGGAAGCTGTGCTATGCGTCAATTGTCATTATTATTTTACTTTACGAAAATTAAAAATATGCTATAATTTACAAAACATTTATGCAAAGTGGATTAAATCTTTACAAAACAAATGAGATATGGTTTTCGTCATTAAATATACAATTTTTAAAATTGTATGTTAATAGCGTAAAAGTTTTTATAAACAGAGTATAGCAAATCGGTGTTGTATTAATAGATCTTACCGCATGCTTGTTTGAATTTTGTTTTATTTTTTTTGATAAAAGCGTTGTACCTACTTTAAAGTTCAACGAATGATGTATATAGAAATAAATGATTTGAGCTCATATGACAAGAAACGTTGTAGATAATCTTTCACGCAAAAGAGACGACAAGTAATTTTCATATTTATGACAAAAAAAATTGAATCTAAGTGACGTTCTAATTGCTATATAAAGATAAGAAACAACAAAGAATATCCAATAGAAAATCCAAGAAGAAATAGTAGCTAGGAGAGGAGTTAACGGAATCTAAATAACAATGTGGAGACTTTGTATCGTTTTGCTCTTGGTTGCATTGCAACTTAATTATCAAGTGTTATGTAATTTACGATGGCTGTGAGTATTTATTCAATATTATAGTTAACCAAAGTGGATACATCTCACAAACTCCTTCCCAGTTCCTCTTCTCTTATGACGAGAAAATTTACGAAATATTTCTTCTGAATTTTACCTTAAAAGAGATGAAATTGGGGTTGGAGGTTCTTCATGAGACTCATCGTCAATAAGAAATAAATCTTCTTTTGTTGAAACAAACTAAGAGAGGAGCTCAAAAGAAATTTACAGAAAAGGGCTGAGTCAATACCAGAGCAAACTTTCCGAAAAGCTTGTTTCTGAAGAAATATGATTTTTCTCACTTCTGAATTGTTTTGCGGTGCATTTAGAATGATTGTCGATGCTAATACAGTACAATCTTGATGAAATGACAGCCCAGTATAAAGAGCTTCTCATTATAACAAACATAATGCTCTTTCCTCTGGTCAATAAAATCCTTAACCTCTCTGTATAACGAACTCTCGATATAATGAACGTTTTTCGGGTTTTTTAAGTTTTGTTATATCGAGATTGCACTCTATAGCATTTTTAGCCAACATAGAGTACGAATTTTTTTCAGTCAGATTAGACACAACCATGGTGGGTTCACCCTCCATTTTCAACAACGTTCCGCCGGCGCTATATGTTGGTTGAATATCGGCTAACAAAAAGGTCATTTTTAGCCACAAAAATTGAGAGGATCCCTAACTGCCGGACATCATCCGGTGGAGGTGTATTTTTAGTATAGTTTTCAAATTCAAAGCTGATAACTATGCTCAAAAAAACTAGGTCCGGTCCTCATAGTTCGGCTTAGTAGTGGTGTTGCTTTTGCTGACATGAAAAAAGGAACTATTACCGCTGAAAGAAACCAATCCCATTTTAATGCATGTCAAATGACGCGTTGAAATTGAAAGAAAAACTTGAAATATTGCACGTTTTCCCCATCCAAAGTAATGTGTTTACTTTACGGTAATTGTTTTAAAAAATTGTCATCTTGGGGTCGAAATAACTGCCAGTCACGGAGGATGTTTTCAGCCAATATTAGATTTAAACCTTGTGCAATCCCTAACTTTGAATCAATGGGTACTCAATGTCTAATCAACGTCAGAAAGACGTTAAAACGTCAAAACGACGTCTGTTTGCCGATGCGCAACTTCTATTTAACGTCGAATCCTCATTTTTAACTCTTCAAATGACGTACTTTTGTCGTTGATTAAATGTCTCCCAATCGAGATTGTTTACCTATATTCTATCCAGTTGGTAAAATTGTAATATCTATCATCTTAATCTGCTGTCACTCCTCTTAATTTTTACATGGCAATAGGCAGCACGATAGCCTACCAAATACGACCCCATATATCTCCGTATTCGGACTGTGTATTACCATATATGGCAATACACCATCCGACTACGGAGATCGGGACCGTATTCGGTAGTTATTTATGGTGTGCGATTTATTATGAAAATTGTCTGCACGAAAAGTCGCGAGAGAATGTCGGTAGGTGTTTTCTCTAGATCAAAGAACGTTTTTCTAACGTTATATTGCTGACTTTGAGCAGGTTTTTTCCGGCTGGGTTTCTCATCGGCAAGAAGAGAAGAAGTGTTTTTTTCGACAAAAAGAATTGAAAGAATAAATGTTTTCTTTCATGAAAGAAAAGTCCCAGTACCAAAAGACTTGTTCAAATTCTGTAGTAATGATGATAGAATAAACATCGTTCGACTTTTTACTTTGAACAGGGTTTTTTCCAATGGGATAAATGACAAATAAAATTTTATTCCTTTGTGAGAAGGAGTGCAAGAAAACAGATATTCCCAGTAGTCAAAAACTTGTTTAAAGTCAGCAGTAAAGACGTTATAACAACGTCGAACGACGTTGTTCTAGCGTCTTTACTGCGGACTTTTAACAAGTGAAAAAACACGCAGGAAGGAAAAAAAGACTTTCTGACTTGAGTTCCGTACCATAAATTCCGATTTTGCCCGATTCCTGTTTTTACGTCGCGATGTCAAAAAGAGAGTCTTTTCGACGTTGATAAGACGTCGCGTGCCGACAGGGAAGAAACGAATAATTTTGTTTGAGATAAATGACCATCAAAAAGCCCCCCCATCCTCCCCTACTAATATTTTCAGCAATCAGTTGGACCATAGATATACGAATATATATATATGGTATATCTATGGTGGGACCAATTAGCGTCTAAACAACGGTATCCTTGATGTTGATCACGGATTAATATTAAATGTAAAAAATAAAACTTTGTCGCAATGGTAATCACGTGGAGCAAGTAGTTAGTTCCGTTGTTTGATGTGGTCAATGAATTTATAATCCATGATTTTCCGGTAATTTTCTTATTAATGTAACGAATCTAAAGAAATAAACAACAAAGTGGGCAAAAACTTGTTCAAAGTCCGCAGTAAAGACGCTAGAACAACGTCGAACAACGTTGTTATAGCGTCTTTACTGCGGACTTTGAACAGTTTTTTGCCCGCTGGCAAGAGTTAAATGCAACCGCACTTAATAATCAGAAATTAACATTACACTCGTTAACCACTCTCCATCGCAGAATGTTACCCGCAAAAAATCTGCGATGGAGTGCTATATATTTTCTAATAAATAAAAATTGTGGAGTGTAATTCCCCTTTTATTTCCCTTTCACACACCTAACCTCTGCGGGCTGCTTGATGGAAAGAAATTTCTCAATATCAAATAATTTTGATTGAAATGGCACTTGAATGAATTCATTATTCGACGTGATTCATATAAATTACAGACTTTATTGCCAATTGTCACGTGACTCTATTGTTACTTCTATTGTTATATGGCCCCCTAAAACACTACGAACACAGAAAAGCCCAATTATTTAAAGATAGCAGTATGGTTGACTTCCACTTAGCACAAACTTGTTCAAAGTCCGCAGTAGAAGCGCTAGAACAACGTTGAAAACGTTGTTCTAGCATCTTTACTGCGAACTTTGAACATATTTTTGCATCAAGGCAGGCTCTACATTTATATGCGGTTTATATGATATATTTATTGACGTGTCTACCAAAAATAAGTAAATATGATTGGTTGTCATTTTATGCGGGCTGTCAACCGGATTACGTTAAATAATCATCCGATTAATCCGTAATCTATTATCTGAAGCAAGATGAAATCAACAAATTAAGAAACAAAAGTGTTGTGGCTACGTCAAATAAAATGTCTATAAAGGAAACGGTTACTTTTCCTGTACTTTCTCCGAAATAATTAATTTGGTGACGAATCCTAATCTAGCTTCTAATATTTTCTTCTCTGGGAACAAGGTTGAATAATTCTAATACAACAATTTCCACGTGTGCTGTGGTGTTTTTTTAAACTTTTTTTAATCCGATTCGCATCAGTGAGATATAAGATTTCTCACTTTTTGTATGGATTTTGTTTTTATTTCACCTCGTTCTTCCTTTGTTCATTTATATTTTCAGGGCGATTAATATAAACAAAAAAAATGATTAGCTGTCACCACATTTCTCACTGAAATCTCGCAAGATCTAGCTGATGTGAACGAAGCTATCATTTTTGATGAAGCATTTCTAGAACTAATCCTTTAGACATGTGACATCTTTAACGTCAAAAATATGTTGTTATATCGAGTTAAAACAACGTCTTTTCGAGATTTCGAGATCTAGACGTTGATTCTAGGCAGAAATAATATTACTCCGATTATTTCAGACGCCTTTGATAATACTTAGCCTTAGCCCCAATCCTTAACCCATTCTTAGGCTGAGAGTAGGATTAATGTAACATTAGTCTGTAACTTTTCAAGTGTTTGTTGTGAAATGTTTGCAAAGTTTTTCTTCGAAAGGTCGAAATATAAGTAAAACTACTTCAAGTTACCGGAATAAATATTTTTTAACTTTTGAAGCGTTTTGGAATGCAATCAACATGAAGACGTCATATTGACCTCTTGTTAACACGACGCCGTTTAAATCTAACGATAAAACAATATCTTTTTCATCTTTGTTCTCTATCATATTTTTACGGGGGTAAT
Source organism: Neoturris breviconis (assembly GCA_032360805.1). Lineage (NCBI taxonomy): Eukaryota > Metazoa > Cnidaria > Hydrozoa > Anthoathecata > Pandeidae > Neoturris > Neoturris breviconis. Next base: position 18,583 of record JAULBZ010000859.1, read on the forward strand.
GATAGCAGAAGTTTATTTTTATGATACCCCCTTAAATATCAATATCACAGGCAGATTTATCCTAGTGGCCAATAACTTTTCAAAGTCCGCAGTAAAGACGCTAGAACGACGTCTTCGACGTTGTTCTAGTGTCTTTACTGCGGACTTTGAACAAATTTTTGCCCCATGCGATATAACAAGATTTGAAATTACAGGAGGTCAAGACCGTTATAAAAGAGTAAAACCAGGGGATAAAAACTTGTTCAAAGTCCGCTGTAAAGACACTAGAACAACGTTGTTCTAGCGTCTTTACTGCTGACTTTGGGTAACGCGTCGATTAGACATCAGATTCCCTAATGATTTTTTCTTTGGAGAAGCAATCAACCAAATTTCGAAATTCTCTAACTAATTCCCAGTTTTTTATATTTCTTAAATTAGAGTGAAATAAAAAAGTACTGGGGACAAGGTTGACAATGGCGTCCATAGCTAGCCCATATGTTATTTTGATATCCGTATTATTATGGATTAGTGTCCCCATCAATCATATAGTTTATTTGGAATGTATCTTGCTATAGGGATAGGACAAATGGTTTTATAATAAATTCCAATGAGTACAAACTTGTTCAAAGTCCACAGTAAAAATGCTTGAACAATGTTGAAAATGTTGTTTTAGCGACTTTACTACGGACTTTGAACAAGTTTTTTTCCCACTGAGACAGTATTAATCATTACAGTATAAAATAAATATCGTCCCGGATATTTCCATATATGGAGACAGCCGGGGCCGTATTGAAGCAATACACAGTCAATACCCAGTGGACGAAGGACGTTGTTCTAGCGTATTTACTGCGGACTTTGAACAAGTTTTTTTCCCAGTGGGTATACAGAGAAACCCAAGACCGTATTTTCGGCATTCTTTTGATCTTGCGATTAGAATCAAGGATACATGTGCCAGTTATTCAAAGTAAATTCGACCATGTCAGATCATAATTCTCTTTTTCAGGTCCTATGAAAAATTTCCAAAAAATGAAATCTGGGAAAAAAATCACGTATGTTCAAAGAAGTATGGTTTATCTGGTAAGCAACTACGGTTTTGTAGAAAGAGTTTTCCATTTATGATATTTACTCAAGAAGCATCTAAAGACACCAGAGAAGAATGCCAGCATCAATTAAGAGAACAGAAATGGAATTGTCTCAGTTTGAATAAAGTTCCAACATTGGGTGCAGATTTGAGGAAAAGTAGGTATTTTTGCATTGAATCTCTCCTACGGTGTCAATAAACAGTAAAACGATAGAATAGGACGAAAAGCGAAACGAGCGGTTTGCTCTCCCCCTCATTGCTCCATCTGAGGCTCTGTGGAGGAGAGTGCATTAGTCTAAGCCGGAATCAAGCTAAGAAAATCGGAGTCTAAAGCTAGACTATAACAAAGATGGTAATGAACGGTTTTCGTATTAGGAATAATTTTGAAACGTAGCTGCTGTAGTCTTTCACATTGGGCAACTTCATAAATCCGTGAAACTATTTTCTCAAAATTCTCTCCTCCACAGTAATTATTTTTACTTATTTCTACGCACTGCTTGCTTGAGTCACGAAGGATAGAATTAATTTTTTGGACCGAGAGAAGCGAGACAGTACATTGATTATCCGAAACACAAGATGCCGGAACAGAGTCGAAACAACGTCTAAACGACGTCGCGACGTCGTTTGACGTTGTTTCGACGGTGTTGCGGCGTCGTGTGCTCACTAGGGTGATTTTTTGCTGGATCAGACAATTCGCAAAGATTTAAAGGTTGATTTCCATTAGACGGAAAATTCAGCGAGTATGCCAAAAGAAGACATTCCATTGGTAGAAATTGACATCATAAATCGTGTGATGTCAATTTCTACCAATGGAATGTCTTCTTTTGGCATACGCGCGGACTTTTCCACCTAATGGAAATCAGCCTAAGTTCGTGAAAATTTACATTCTCATAAAGGTTCTGTGAAGGTTTTTACTGCTAAAGATCTTATGAGTGTTTAACAATACACTGATTTTGATCGTTTAGGACAACAGGGGTTGGACGCTTAGATTATAGGAAGAATTATTAATTTGATTGCGAAACTACAAGTTTGTTTACATATAAATGTTCAACCAAACATTTTTAAAACGAGTAAATAGAGGTTTGGTTGCGTGAGTTCGTCCATTCTTCAAAACCCTGTTTTTAAACTTTTTAAACGGCCTCGATTACACGGGAATGTATCCGTAAAAGCGAATAAAGCGTTCACTATTGTACTTCGAATTTAAAAACTTCAAACTGAACTACGCGATTTAAACCTAAAATAGGTTATATTCGTCGTAAATGTAAGACTTATTACTTATAAAAATCGTCTCTTACATACACCTTTTTTTATATAAGCAACCATTTTATAAGCATACTTAGACCGAAAAAAGTTAAGCAACTTTTAGTACTCAATCATAAGTAAGTAAACCTCATAAAATGCATTTGTTTACTTTTACATTTTACATCAAAATGCTGTATTACGTTAGATTCTTTTTTCCATAAGAAACCTACCGTAATGCATCGATTAAACGCCCTCTTCTTTTAAACGTCCTCCTCGATTAAATGCGAATGAAAATATTTAATAAACGCCCCCGGCGTTTAATCGAAGCATTACGGTGTGTATATTGTATTTATACCTGTGTATAAAGTCCCACAATCAGGCCTTTTTACATTCTACTTTCTTTCAAAAGTGAATACATTTCGAAACATTTAGCAAGTGTTTAGCAATTTTTAGTACTGAAATTTCAGTTTATCCTAAGCAACTTTCAGTACTAAGACCTGATCTTAGTTGCTTGTAAAAAACATCGTATACAATTTGTGTCTTATTGGAGAATGTATGGCTCGTTGTGATTTTTTTTTTTTTAATAGTTTTCAGTGTTTTTATAAAAAAAACTTGTCTGCTGATATATACAAGTAAATTACAACTTTTTATAGGATTATTGACATCTAATAAAGTTCTATGTAAGACGTATGTAACTCATCCTATTAAGACTTTCTTTCTACGAGCATTTAATGTGTAGCTTTATCGCATTAAAAAATAATGTAGCAAGTGCGGCTGCATTCGCGGCGCTAAGGATTACCGAATATATACCCGGATACTTCCGAATATAGTCTGTTTACGGTCAATAGTTCGTATACGGGAATGTCCGGGATCTTATTTGATCGATACAGAGAAGTTGTTTACTTAAGGAAGGAAAACCCGTGCATGGAAGTACACAGCAGGGGTAAAAGAACAAGTCCCCGGTGGGCAAAAACTTGTTCAAAGTCCGCAGTAAAGACAATAGAACAACGTCGAATGACGTTGTTCTAGAGTCTTTACGGCTGACTTTGAACAAGTTTTTGCTCACTGGATCAAATCTGGCGTTTAAAAACCGTAAACTATGTTACATTTCCGTTTTGGGATAGAAGAATAGAAACGTGTCGTTGACGTTAGCATGTCAAATGAGAAAAATAAATTTAATAATAAAGATCGATTTTACAAAAAGCACCGCCACGTGAAAAGTCAATCTTCCATTTCCTTCTTCATTACAGTGTGTGAGAGGTAATAAGATATCATATAACCCAATTTGCCTTGATTAACCAATTTACTTAATAAAGTGAATTTTTTCACTCTAATTGCTTACTAGAATAAATATACCCAACTTAATACCTCCTCCCTTTTGGCACACGACGTTGAATCAACGTCGAAAAAACGTTGATATGACGTCGCATCTTGAAGTTGTTTTATGTTATGTTGAGAAAACTTGTTCAGCTGTTCAAGTTGATATACGCGTATTTTGATAAAAAGTAAACTGAAATTCATGCATATTGATATTCGCATATTTTGCTGTCACACACACGATGTAGGAAATTATTTTAAACTTTGAAACAACGTCAAAACGACGTCACGACTTTGTTTTTAAGTTGATTCGACATTGTGTGCCCGCTGGTTAGTCGTTTCTAAACTACATCAAGATACATGGTGCACTATCCTGAGTCTTTTGTTTCAATCTGGAACACCTTTTTTATGAAGCTCGTCTCCAGCCCCTTTTGACTTTTTTTTATTTTCTCGGACCTTATAGAAAAGACGAAAAGTCTTTTCTATAAGGTCCGGGAAAAATGAAAATAAAAGTCAAAAAGGGCTGGGGACGAGCTTGCTTTTTTATGATAGCAAAAACACAAAAGAGCCTGGAGACTAGCTTAATGGTATAGGACAACTTCCTAGTTATAATCTTGGTTATAAATTATGAGACATTTTGCGAATTTTGACAAATTCTCGACACCACAAGGAAAACATAAATGCGGAAAACGATCACCAATATTCCGATTTATCTCGGAGAATTATCGAGTAAACTTGTGACTTTATCTCGGAGATTTATCGAGGATCTTAGGTCGTGTTTGAAATCCTACAATTTATGTTGTTCATAGCAGCCTAGTATCAGCCTAGTAGTAAGTTGAAGTTTCGACATTTTTCACAAATTTCCACATTGTCTCATATATTTATCTCCAAGATTTTAGGTCTGAGTTTTATGCAACAACGCGTGTCATATTATTGTCAAATTCATGTGTTTAGCTTTAATTTGACGCCCCATTCAAATTCATTTGTTTAACTTCAATTTGACGCCCCATCCATATATCACCATTAAAAAAAAAAAAAAAAAAAAAATTGACGCCCCATTCAATTTGACGCCCCATCCAAATTCATTATTACCTATATAACAGCCTTCTTCTTGTTGTAAAATGTTTTTTAATATTTGATTTTCTTCTCCATTCTACACGCTTTATTTTTTAAAAGCGTCAGTAAATTTGAGCTGAGGATCATTGATGCTTAAATTTTCAGGACCTTTGGGCATATAACTTTTGTTCTGTCAACGCTATGTTTTGTATGTAATATAGATTCATTATTGAAATTGTCCGGGGCATAGCCTTACTTTCCTGATGTTGAAAAGATTCTAAAGTGCAACTGAAACCGTCGGGAGTGATGTTGAAAAGATTCTAAAGTGCAACTGAAGCTGGTCGGGGCTAATGTTGAAAAGATTCTAAAGTGCAACTGAAGCTGGTCGGAGCTGATGTTGAAATGATGCTTAATTATTGGCCAAATTTGTGCCTATAAGATGTTTATAAAGGCGATGCTTATAAAAAAAACGTGTATCGTTTATAATCGAGGCAAGGAATTAACTCCGCAAGAAATAAATACACCCCTCAGGGCCTGAATTTAACTGCCGGATATTACCTGTGAAGGAGGGTTTTTAATCTGAACACTACACTCAAGAAAACACTCCTCCACAGGTGATGTCCGGCAGTTGTATTCAGGCTTGCGTATCAATTCACATTTTAATCCTCAATCTGAAGATAGCTACAGTAAAATCTCCATAAACACGACGTCAAGTTCTACTAAAGAAATACTTATTTTGAATTTTGCAGCAAATTTTTTGCCTAGTGAAAATTAACGTTTAGAGAGAGAGAGAGAAAAGTTGAAAAAAGTTACGTAAAAGTTGATTTACATTAGACAAAAATTATTTCCAAAAGAAGACATTTTCATTGGTGGAAATTTCTATTTCTACCAATGACATGTCTTCTTTTGAAATGCGCGCGTTATTTTCCACCTAATGAAAATCAACCTTAAACGGGCTCAAAATATTGTCCGTCGTAAGTCCGTCTTAATTATACGTCTTGTGGAGATTTCACTCCCTATACATCAATTTACCGTTGTATCATAGCCGCAAGAAATCAATCAATTGCAAGCATTTTAACATAGCTTCCTTCTTCTTAGAGCATTATTTTCGTTGAATTTAGTTATTTTAGCACCACGTCGGAACAACGTCGCAATATTGTCAAAACGACATCGTTTTAACGTTGTTACGACGTTGTATGTCGGCAAGGACAATCTTTTTTGAACAATTTGACAATTAAGATTAAAACAAAGTGATCTTGGTAGTTAACTTTTTTATTCAAAAAATGACTTAACTCGTTCCTCTTCAGGTTAAGAATATAGATATAAACCAATAAAGATGATTCAAGGAATCGGCTCAGAGCACCAGCAAAATACGATTTATTAGTCTAGGCTCAAGTTACAATCCCTCACAAAAATTGTGAGATTGTTTTCAATTTTTTTTTTAATTTACGGAAATCCCTTACAAAAAATGTGAGAATGCCCCTCCCCCCTCCTCCCTCCCCCCCTCCCTAAGCAATGTTGAAAAGTAGCTTGTTTACGGAGAAGAGGAGTTGTAGCAGAATTTCAACATAATATAAGATGGTAATACTTAGACTAGTTGTATTTTTGCTCTTTTTAGATACAAGACACGCCTCGTTTGTATATGCCCTCTCTGCTGCTTCATTGGCTATATCAGTATCACGTGGATGTATGGCTGGCCAAATTCCAGAATGCTCTTGTTATCAATCAAAACGTCAAGTATCCTTTCCGTCAGAAATTATTAACGAAAAAGACCTTAGTAACATTGATAACATGTTACCGTGTAAAGGAATCACGAAAATTGGTAAAGATTTTACAAAGAAGTTCACATATCTTGGTTTTCGATCAAAGACGAAGAACGAAGAACAACGAAAAGATATTGCTGTCAAAAAACACAATATAAACGTAGGATTAAATGTAAGTAACTCAAACGGTGTAAAATTAACGCCCTGGGCGTTAATTCAAATTTCGTTAGGGTGGACATTAATTAAAATGGGGTTATTAAAAAGGACGACACGTCCTTTTAAGTTAAACTTCTTTTGTCTTTTGTACATACTAGATCTTATAACGCCTCTTCTGTATCAGAATTAGTGATTGCCAAAACAGGAATCTCATTTAGTGAATTCATGACATCCCACTGATCTCCAGTACTTTTCCTCCAACAAAACAAGCCAATGCGCAAAAACTTGTTCCAAGTCCGCAGTAAAGACTCTAGAACAATGTTGAACGACATTGTTCTAGCGTCTTTATAGCGGACTTTAAACACGTTTTTGCCCACTATGATCCTTCTCGAATCAGTGACTTTTGTAATCCTCTCTATGTGTTTACATTTTTCTAATTCTAAGGAGGGGTGTTAAAAGTACTGGGTGTTAACTTTATATGTGGGCGTTATTTAGAACGTTGGCGGCAGCTACATAACCCCCTGAAACAATTTTACCTGAAACTCAATGCACGGCGTACCAAGTAAGTTCCCGGGTACCTCCGCATACATTCGGAACCATATCCGGTAGCCTTTCGGCAGTTTCAACTGCATTAAACACAAAAAAATCTGGTAACGAATCTATGATAATTTTTTTATTGATTTTTCTACTCGTGTAGGCCCTCGGTGCAAAAGAAGAAATAAGTTGTGTTTGTAATGGAGCAACAGCCGGATGTGCTATCAAATTTTGTCATCGTCGTATTGTACGCTTCGAAGATGTTGCTTTAAAGTTAGTAAAGAAATACAA
>JAULBZ010000860.1:0-25996 GCA_032360805.1 Neoturris breviconis
CGCAGCTTTTACACAACATGGACGGAAAAGTTTTCTGTAACAATATATTTTGAAGATATCGTTAATTTAAATCGAAGAGTACTGAGTCAACGAGGTTGTAGTGGACCATTTTCTTGATAAAGAAGTGAATCAATTGTAGGCTCATTGAGGCGTAATGTTCTTCGTCATAGTTTTGTTTTTAGTCGAGTTCAGTTTGGAGATATGAGAGTTTATACACGATTTGTTTCTCACGAAAACAGTTTGTAAACACAAATGTAAATATTTCTCTTCCAAACCCAGTGGGCAAAAACTTGTTCAAGTCAGCAGTAAAGGCGCTAGAATGTTAACAAATTTGAAATTACTTTCTGTATTTTTTACTTTCTGAAACACACGTGACTGACGATCATAATGTGACAATCATATCCTAGCTTTCTGATTGATACGAAAACAGTCTGGTAACGAAGTCCTAATATTATTACTTGAATATTTAAAACTACAACGCATCATGTAACGAAAATTAGAGACAAATTGAAAATTTACAGTACTACCGATGAAATTAATTGTTTCTTAGGTTAAATTTCGCATAATTCGCTATTCTTGGCCAAAGCTAAAGTTTGTTCCCGCGTTTTTTTTTGCAAAACATTTACCAATTTACCAATCGTTCCCAGGGCTTCTTGCCTTTTCGAACACGGATCAAAAAGGCAAGAAGCCCTGGGAACGAGGTTGAACATTTACACCACATCCGCAATAGTTGTCATCCATTTCAACCTCGTTCGTTCGTCAAAAAGCGGAAAGAAGCCCTGGGAACGAGGTTGCATCCATTTCATATCACATGTTTTACATATTCTACATTTCTTAAAATACATAGGTAACGAGGTGTAGATATTTCATAAAAAGATGGTTGAATTTTCGAAAACTTCATAGGGAATGATGTTAATTGTTGTCATGACATTGTCTTATAGCCTTGCTATGACTATATATATTGTCTTATAGCATGGATTGCCTGGGTGGCAATAGATGACAGTATATGCTCGCTTTTTTAAAATTTGCAATTGGAAAATATGGCATCCACGAAGTTCACGCGAAATTTAATCGCTAAAGGTATACTAATAACGCAAATCCAAAGTATAAAAAAATGACATTATCATGGACTCAAGGGATTTCCAAAAGCGTCACTGTGCCAGTTGAATTGTTAAACATAATACCTCGAGTCTTGTTCAAAGTCTGTAGTAAAGACGCTAAAACGACGTTGTTCTAGCGTTTTCACTGTGGACTTTGGACATGTTTTTGCCCAGTGAGAAGGGTACAACTAACTTGCAATAGCGAATAAATCACGCTTGAATTTAGAATTTAGCTTTAACTCTGTTGGGAGAAAATAAGCTGCCCCTCCCTAATGTTCGAGTAATGAAACTTGGCGTGATTATATTTTCAATATAGTATTAATTTCTTTTCTGACAACATTTTTTGATATGACATCATCAGAATTTTCAACTTCGTCGGGATCTTTTGAAAAAATACGCGTTGTCTTCAAATAAAAATCCTAAGTTGGGATTTGCTTTTTAATTTATGTTGCTTGCTTTTGGGAGGTAAAACATAGCTCTCTAACAAAGTTTCAAGGATAATCTTATCTATAAAAATAGGGGAAATTTGGTGGAAAAGGGCGTCTCATTCCAAGATATTTTCTGCATAGGTTCTACTTGTGAATCAGCGTTCAAAAGTTTATTCCCATTCGTAAACCAAATATATTATATTTTTAGTATTTCAGATATTTAGGCGGAAAATAATAGAAATTTGAGAGGTGGCTTCAGATAATGGCTAACATAGGATGACCGGATTGAGAAATCGACGTAAGATCTGAAAAGTTTCAAGACGCTACGTGGTGTGGAAAAAGTGTTATTTTCGAAAAACTATAGAAGGGAAAATTTGCCCCCCTCCGGGTAAAATAGTGTTAATAGTTAAATTCCACAAGCCGAAAAATTTCAAAGCCAAAAGATGACATATCATTGGTAGAAATTGAGGTCACACGGCGTGTATCCACCTTTAATCTACGGAACTTGTAGATGGTTGGTTGTTGTAACATAATCAAAACTTTCCTCTCGAAGAAATCATGTGGTCCGATTCTTCTAGTAGCTAAATAAAACATGTTACACAAGACAAAAACAGATTAAAAAATTAACGCTTGTCAAAAAATATCATTATATACATGTAGAAAATATTTTTGTTCGTGGTGTGCATACCAGGAGTGATTCAGCTTCTCATTCATTACCCAGTGCGCAAAAACTTGTTCAAAGTCCGCAAAAAAAAACCCTAGAACAACGTTCTAATGTTTTTACTGTTGACTTTGAACAAGTTTTTGCGCGTAGGTAACGTTCTTATGATAAACTCTGCTACTTCTCTCTATACAAAGAAAAAGGTGATTTTTATTTTACAATAAAAAATATTTTCAGATAATAATAAAAACAAACACGAATGGTCAACAGTTACAACCTTTAACTCGCCCACTTAATCCATTACGTTATTCGTACTAACTTTAGCGACAATTACACTCGTGGCGAATGCATATAGCTTATTTCTGAACATCGTGCAATCCTTGTATGCGTAATTAACTAAACCAAAAAATTAGTATGAATAAGGTAGCCCTTCTCTCGCTCATTTAGTCTAATATATAGCCATTCGCTCGCTCATTCAATCTATATAGCCCTTTACCCGTCCATTCAGCTTATTGTGTAAGCATTGCCTTGCTCATTCAGTATATTATAGTAACTCGGATATCCGATTATCGTAGTGTAGTATCGTAGTGATACGATGCTCTATGAAGTCCTGAGGATTATCTAAAATCTGCTCTCAACTATCCAATTATAGCCACAAGACTATGTGACTATGATCCAATGGACGGAGCTCAGCAGGTGAAGGGCTTTAAATCTTCTCATGAAAATTCTTAAAATGTGCATATTAGAATATTCTTCACTATAAGTGCTAATTGTATCTGCGAAGAAGGGTGTTACACTTAACACACTCATCCGCAGGTACCGCAGTTAAACCATAGTCAAAGCGACGTCTCTCGACTTTGGTGTACCCTGGGGTTAAGTAATATCTTCTCCCTTCAATTGCAACATGAACTAAACAACTATACAAAAATAATTTAGTATTAATAAACTATAAACAAACAATACGTAGTGATTGGTGATTGGTTCATTCGCTATTTTATTCTAGTAAAAACCTATGAAAATCTATCAAGTGGTTTTTGACACAATTTAGGAGATAACCTTTTGGTTATAATTAAAACCTAGGTACCTGTCATGTTCTCTTTTGCTCTCTCTATAACAAGGTGTCAGTAATATGAAATACATATTGTCAGCGTTCGAAAGAAGAACAAATAATCACCCTGGAGGAGTGATTTTTGAGCATTATTGCTTCAGGCTAAAGACCCGAAACGATGCCCAAAATTCACTCCTCCACAGCGATTATTGGTTCTTATTTCGAACACTAAATTATAGTAGATACACACCATAGTGGTCGAAGTAAGGCATAGATTCCATAATCCCACTTGCACAGTGATTAGCCTTATCTCGACCAGTGCATATAAACCTAGCTTGTTTAGCTCGGCCTATGCACAAATGTCATATTTTCCGTTATGAGTCTCGCTTCTCTCTCGGTCCGCAAAAACTTAAACAACGAATTAAATCAATCAGTTTTTTCGATTTCTACGGTTTTTGTCCGTATTCGTTTGCACATTCCTGAGAATCCTAGGAATATTTTTAACTGAAGATGTGACATTTATACATAGGCCGACATACATCGAGGTCTATTCATGTAGTTATACTGTAGCTAATACACTTATTTTTACAAACAACTAAGATCAGGTCCCAGTACTGAAGTTGCTTAGGATAAACTGAAATTTCAGTACTAAAAGTTTCTTAACAGTTGCTAAATGTTTCGATATATTATTCACTTCTGAAAGTAAGATAATGTAAAGGCCTGATTCTGGGACTTTATGGACAGGTATAAATATATTATATATGCATAGGTTTGTTACGGAAAAAGAAAAAGAAGGTAAAGAAAAAGGTAAAGAAGCATTTCGAATGTGAACAAGTAAATTGCATTTTATGAAGTTTTGCTTATGTTTATGATTGAGTACTGGTTGCTTATAAAAACAAGTGTATATGTATCATAACGAACGCAACATTCCATGAAATTCCAGTCTGAAAATCACATGTGGAGCTTTAAAGCTTAAAACACTCCTCCACAGGTGATATTATATTTTAACGACCATAACGATTGATGATACGTTTTTTTAAAGACGACTGAAAATAACTGTTGAAGGAGTTTATACTCAAAAACACTCCTCTATGTCCCATAGTCATTTTCAGGTCGGACTTCTAATAATTGCCATAGCAACATCACTTAGATACCTTTGTTTTCTGGAAATTCTAAATAGCTAAATAAATTAAATAAACCGTCTTTTAAAGCACTGAGTCAAATTTCTTGAAACTGATTAGTTTATATTTGCGAAGAAACCAATCACATAACACTTATAGTTTTAGCTTTTTTAAACAACCAACATAGTAACTAACACAATTAGAAGGATGGTTCTTAAAGTGTTCGAAATGATTGCACATATGGAAACCAGGTCGATTGCTCAAATGGAAACCAGGTTGATTGTCCATATAGAATTGCACTATGAACTCTTTAATTAAAATACAAAACAGGAAATACTCCGTGCAGTTAAAATATTCCCTCCTCCCGCTTAGAACTACCTACATACTCTGCTGCTTGAAGTAAGCACAAATAATTCAGGGTTTGAAATAAGAGCAAATAATCACTGGGAAGGGGTGGTTTTTGATCATTACTTCAGGCTTTGTAGCAATGCTCAGAAATCACTCGTCCACAGTGATTATTTGCTCTAATTTCGAACGCTGTAAATCACTGTAGCTAATCACTATTTAAAAACACTCCTCATCAGTGATGATTTATTTCTAACACTGATGTTTCATAGCTATGCTCCAATATAATATTGGTTATTTAGCAAGACCAGTGTTTAAAATAAGAGCAAATAATCACTATGGAGGAGGAAATTATTATTAAAGCTTGAAACTATGCTAAACACTGAAAATCCATGTAACAGAAAAAACATCTTCCATAGTACTTTAAAGTGGATTAATTTTCGCGAAGATTAGTTTCCGTGAATTTGGCGAATTTTGATTTGGTTCGTAAAAATTAGTCCTCGCAAATTTTTGTCAACATCTTATTCGCGAAAATAAGTCCTTCCGAAATAAAAATTATAGCTTTTTGATGTTGTTTTTTAAGTTGTGATAATTACTTTGCGTAATGTTAATAATAGTTATGATGCGTTACTCATTCGCGAAAATAAGCACTCGCGAAAAAAAATAAGTCTTCACAAATATTAATCCACTTAGGGTATAAACCGATCAGTGTTACGAACTCTCTGCAAAGAAGAACTTCTCTTCTTCACAAATTTTATTTATGCTGACTCGGCACCAGATTCGAATTAGAATCATCTCCAAGGAAGAAGCCAATCAATCTGAGTAATGAGTCCGCCATCTTGAATTTGACTGGTTTCTTCCAATGAAAATCTTCGTCTTAAAACCAAAAGTTCAAAATAAGAGCAAATATACAGTGCGGAGGAGTGACTTTTGTGCATAGTTTCAGACTTTGTAATTCCGAGTCGTAGACGATTTTTCAAGATGGTAGCTAAAATCGGCCAGATTAATCGTAGCGTGAGACCATGTTCAAAATTTACTCTTAATAATAAAAATTACTCTTCCACAGTGGCTATTTGCTGCTATTTTGAGCACTGAAACTCGCCTCCACATATGTTACTAGTGATTAAAATAAGAGCAAATAACCACTGTGGAGGAGTGATTTTTGAGCATAGCTGCAGGTTACAAAGCCTAAAGCTATGCTTTAAAAATCACTTCTCCACAGTGATAACTGGCTCTTAAAATAATAAAGCATGACCACCTTCTTGGGTGTGATGCATATTGAAGTGGTCACCTTCCGATGAATATTGGATTTGTTGTTGATAAGGAGTATCACTCATCTTACCACCTGAATAATGAATACGTTCGCGTTCTCGTTGAACAACAGAACCAAGATCATTGACCGTACTTGGTTGATATGAACTTAAACCAGTTAATGATACACTTGTTATCGATTTGTCTTCTTCGTAATATGAAGATTCTGATGGGTATGTATAAACTGTCGCTAGTTTGATGTTGCTAAATGATACTCTGCCTTTCTACAAGTAAATAAATAAAGTTTACAAATTTTACCGATTCACTTGTCCAGTTCTCAATATAGTATATTACGTGCACGCTAGTGTTCAAACAAGCATCATCAGTGAAAACCTAACAGACTAGCTGAATTTCTTTATGTTTTGGCAGACCAAGAGGTAACAAAATAGTGTATGTGTTTACAATTGAGAAAAAATATCGCCCTTTAAGGTTGATTACCATTAGGAAAAAAATTATGTGCGTAAACCAAATAAAGACGTTCCATTGGTAGAAATTGTTATGCAAAAGAAAAGATCCGTTTTTTAGTAGAATGCTGAAACATTTTGCATATTTTTAGTAATTCATAATCATAACATTTAGCATGCTGTACAAAATTATATTTTATATTCTCGCGCCTTACGATAACTAAAGTATTTTTTTAGTATGTATAGTTTTCAGCTGCAAAGTTGAAATGTATACTCAAAAACACTCCCCCACAGACGAAGTCTTAGATTTATATTCAAGCGTGTAGTTCTTATATGATGAATCACTACTTTTTAAAAGTTTCCATAATGCATTTCCTTAATATAAAAAAAGATTATTTAATTTCCTATTTAAACTTACAATGCCATCATAATTAGTTGAAGAAATAAGTTAAGAATAGCTTCTGAGGGCGGTCTGAAAATATGTACTACATATAGTTATGTATAATAAAAGTACATTATCAACATTTACCATACTTTCTACAAGCTTAAATATAACTGTAAGATATGGAGGAGTGCTTTTTAGTAATAGCCATCAGCTTTGCAACTGAAAACTATACCAAATAACACTCCTCCACATGTGATTTCTGACAGTCAATTTTAGGCTTGTTCCTATGATGTTCAAAGTCTTCAGTAAAGCCGCTTAAAATCGTTGTTCAATGTTGTTCTAGCGTCTTTACTGCTGACTTTGAACAAATTTTTGCCAATGGGTAGCATTATAAGAAAAATTCAAAAATATTTCAGTGTTTGAAATAAGAGCAAGAGTGAATTTTGAGCATTAGCCTGAAGCAATGCTCAAAAATCTGTTCTGCACAGTTGTACTCTGAAGATATTACTTAAGCCTCAGAATAACCATCATATATAGGGGAGTATTTTTAGTAGTTTACAGCTGAAACTGCTCAAGAACACTCTTCATAGGTGAAGTCCAACATTTATATTGAAGCTTGCTATTTATGTTTATTTCCGTTACCATAATGCATCGATTAAACGCCCCCTCTTTTAAACGCCCCCTCTTAAATAGGGCATTTATTTGAAACAACAATTCGCAATTCTTATATATTTTTAATAAACGCCCCCTCTGCAAATGAAAATATTTAATAAATGCCCCCAATGTTTAATCAAAGCATTACAGTATCCTCAAAATGTTTAAAATACTATCTAGCCTGAAGAAATGCTCAAAAATCACTCCTCCACAGTGATTATTGCTCTTATTTCGAAGACTGAAATGTATGAATTTCCATGAGATGAAAATGAATATGTGAGAGAATGAGAGTATAGAAACTGTACATACACTTACAGGCACTGCAGAAATTAAAAGCAAGGCTAATTCACACATTATCTGAGTTGTTCTTGGCGAATGAGAAATTGAGAAAATGAGAAATTATGGAAAAGAGCAAACTGTCTGGTTGGGTGCCATCTCAAAATTTCGATCCAAAAACAACTTTTTTGGTAGGGTTTAAATCAACAAAAATTGACATGAGTTCAAAAAAATGTTCTGTACAGAAGTACGTTAGGTCAACGAACTTGTAATGGAAGAACGTTGACTCTCATCTCTCTCTTATCTATAGATTATATAGTATTTGAATCACAAAATCATCCTATTACTATTTTTCATGTCATTGGTTGAAATATGGACAAATAATCACTGTTGAGGAGCCTGTAACAATGCTCATGGATGTCTCCTACAGTCTCATACAGTGATATCTTATTCCGACTACTTATAAGACATTCTCCTGATATGTTATTGTTAGTTGAGTAATGGACCATCGCTGTCATAGGTGCCCCAAAGCCTCTTTTTTTGTTAACTTCTACCAGCTGGTAGAATTAAATAAAAAATACCGGTACCAGTATAGTAGGGGAGGGTGCCAATCCTTTCCCAAATCAACTTGTCCATTCCAGTGTTCAAAATAAGAGCAAATAATCACTGTGGAAGAGTGATTTTCCCTGAGTGAAAAACACATGCATACTGAATGGCTTACTGAACATAATTTGGTTTTAAATATCATAACCGTGAATTGAAAAAATAATAAAAATCATCCTGTGCCCCACTGAGTAATCACGATTTTATAGTCAGGACCGATGACATCAGGGGGCCATGCCCCCCCCCAAAAAAAACTTTTTACAGAGCAATATTTTTGAAAATCCCTATCATTGAGAAGCGATAATTAAGTGATAACTTGTAAACAAAATTACAATGTGTTTCTCCACAAGTACTGCAATTTAAGCACCAACAAGCATTTACACAGTGAATGGTTTTCACTAATACCTGTATATATACTTTTTAAATATTATATACATCAATGCTTATTTAGATCTGAATTAAATTTGACCATAATATCACATCATATTTGATATTGACAGTTGAGAAATATTGATCATTTGTATAAAAGTACAACATAACACTGTGGTGTTTGGAAACCTACAGAGATCTCAAGTTCTAGACGAAAAGTTTAAATGTTTGAAATGAATTCAAATTGCCAACAGAAACATGTAGCAGTTTTAAAAAAAAAGTTACCTTTCGATTCTTGTTCCTGTTAACACCAGATGATGTCATTATTGATTTCACATCTACAATTGGACTATTGAATATAATCTTTGGTACAACAGGCGCAGGAGCATTTGGATCTTCATCAAGTTCATCTAATTCATTTGACATAAAAGTAAGAGCCATACCATTCATAGGATTTGAATTTTGATTATTAGGACTTTTTGCAACTATTTCTTTTTTTAATGTAATCTGACGGACACTTCCTGCAGACTGAGCAGGAGTAGAATTTGTTTTATTTTTACTTTTGTTTCTAAGTTGTTCGTCGCGCTGATCCCCTGTCATAATAATAAGTTTACCTACTCTACGTTTTTGCTGACTTAAGGAAGGTTGTGTATTTCCTGTCAGCATTGATTGTTGTGGAGGTGGTTTTGGTGCATCACGCTTTGGTGAGCCATTTGGTATATTATTCATGGTCATTGTATTGTTATTATTGTCAGAATTAACATTTGTCTGTCTAATTTTATTTTTTGAAACAGTTAAGTCAGTTCCAGACGATGAAACAGAAACACCAAAAGAGCTGTTCTGATTTGATTCTTTTGTACTTCCCTTCTTTAATTTTGAACTAACAATGACATCATCTTTTACAGGTTTTATTTCTGGAACATAAATTTTCTTCTCCATTTGTGATGCATTATTATTAGCTGAAATAACATTGCTTTTTTGGACTGACATTTTAACAGGTGATGGCTCTATTGGTTTTGCAGTAATTTTATCTACATCATCCAATATAACTTGTCCTAGCTTATTGTATCTTATTTTCGGTGGAGAAATAACTGTAGGTTCCTCATTTTCTTTACGTTTGGAAGGTATCGGAATATCCTGAACCTCAGTATGTAGATCTGACAGAGAAATTCCAACTGATTCATCATGTTTAGAAGTCTTATGTGACAAAACTGGCTCCATATTTTTAGCCTTTCTATGAGTGACAGCTGGTTGCACCTGATTAACACTCTGTGATGTAGCTGGTTCCACATGATTAGTATTTACAGGGGTCATAACTGGTTCCACACTTTTAGTAGGTATAATACTTAATTCGCGTTCATTATGTTTGTCAGGTAAAATGTTGTTTGTCACTTCTTTACGTATAACAGGCACTGGATGTTTAATGTTTGATTTAGCATGTATAGGAGTGTTATCAGATTCAGCATGTAATTTTGAGGTAGATAGAGCTATGGCATTGACACCATCCGATGTTTTTGGTTGTACAGTCGAGTTGTAAGATTCACTGACAGGAGCAGCACTAGCAAATATTTTCCGTACAGGTTTTGATTTGTGTAGAGGTGAACGATTTATA
The DNA here is from genome assembly GCA_032360805.1 of Neoturris breviconis. Lineage (NCBI taxonomy): Eukaryota > Metazoa > Cnidaria > Hydrozoa > Anthoathecata > Pandeidae > Neoturris > Neoturris breviconis. The sequence goes on from JAULBZ010000860.1 coordinate 10,318, forward strand.
TGGTCAGATGGCGGAGTTTCAAATTTTGTTTGAATTGAATGTTCTGTTCTCCCCTCTAAAAGGTGTCTATCTTTTGTTTGCCGATTATTATAAACTAAGTTGTCTTTCTCGATTGGATCTGTGTGATTTACCTTTGCTGAGCTTGAATCATTAGTGCTCCAAATTCTGTTTTGTAAAGGTGATGAAGTTGGACCTATGTTATTTTCTAACCTTGGAGATCTTGGACCTTTATTATCATATGTTGGTACATGACCATCAAATTTCCCTGCATTATGATTTAAATCTGCTTCATTAAAGCTTCCATTTCTTGTTTTGGCGTTGCTCTCATCTTCTATCCTATTATTTTTTGGTTGATCAAGAACATCAACTGTTAATCGTATTTCATCTTGTTTCAACAAATCTTCAAGACTTACTGGAGCTTTCTTTTCTACTGGTGACTTAACTTGAGAATGATCGATTCTTGAGTTATCATTTGAATATTGCCGTACCAATGGTGGACCTTGATAGAAGAATGATGTTTGAGCGCCTACAAATGAATTTTCTCTTTTAGCGGGACTGTGAGATCTATATTTATCAAACCCATGCATTCGACTTGGTAGGGTACTAGATCGAGATTCAAAATTTTGTCGTCTTTCATTAACAGACATTTTCTTGTTACTATCAGGTAATTCATTCAGCTTATCAACATCAACTCTACATTTATCAGTGATACCATCATTTAAAAAATCTGTTGATTTACTTCTTCTTACTACTGAATGACCTTCTATTCCGTGTATTTGCTCTTCACCCATTGACAATGGTCTGGAATTTTCTGTACTAGAAAGCCTACGTAACCTTGGAAAGCCAAATGGTAAAGTTTCAGAGCCTTGACCATCTAACTTTTCCTTTTTAACAACATGTCTAAGATTTATACCCCATTTACTTCTAGCAACTGGCAGTTCTGGTGATTCCGAAACACTACTATTTCTTGTTAATTTTAAATCATTTTTTCTTTTTTCTTCTCGCACAATATCATGCGATAAAAATACATCACCATATTCCTGTGATATTCTTTTGTCATGTTTTCCATGATGTGCTGATTGGATCATGTTTTGATGGTTGTTATGCTCTTTATTTATAGGATAATCAGGTGACTCAACAGCACGAACCCACAATTTTTTCACTTCTTTAGGCACAATCCTTTCAAAAACAACAGAGTCTATATCAGTGGAATCAGTTTCTTCTACCGATTTATGGTTTATACTTTGTTTTAATGAACGATTTATCTCATCATCATTAGAATCAGAGTTAATTTCATAATAACTGTCATCACAATTTACTAGATTTCTGTTGTCATCAAAGTTACCATCGTAATATTCTGTCTCTTTAAAATTATTCTGGTCTACTGGATCCTTTTTTTCAGTCCTTAAGTTATATTTCCATGGGAGAGATGAATAGGGATTTGAATTTGAAATCATCTTATAGTATCTTTTATAACTTTTAATTCTTTACTTTGTACTGATTGAATAATTTTATAATACCATAATATCCTCCTATAAAGAGAGGATAAAATATTTAAAAAGCTTAAAAAACTTCTAAAAAAAAGCATAGATTTATAAAAAATCTATCCCACGCAAAAAAACCCTATTCCTTTCCTAATAACAAACAAGCCTCATTTATTTGTGTCACACTTACTTTGTTTCAGATAGCCTGTATCATGCGTGTATTGACAGATTGAGCATTTAAACGAATACGCAATAAATTACATTCTTGACAAATTACTGCTAAATTGTTCTCTTAACAACGAGTAATGCGATGAATAATTACTCATATTATAAAAACATATTCGAAGTACTTACGAAACTCTTTCATTAGACTTGTAGAGGAATATGATATTTTCATCAAAAACTACCAACCATCAGACGTTTTTGAAATAGAAAGCTGACAATCCACTTAATTTTTTGACTGAAGTTTGTTTACAATTTGTGATACATTAGAATTTTTAATAAATATGTAAATCAAAAATCAAAATGGTGGCAATAACAACTTAGAGCCTACTCCTCAGGCAGGGTGCGCTATAATCATATATAATGCATCTATTAAAACGCCATCTTCGAATAAGCGCCCCCTCCCCTTTTCGCCAAATTTCAATAACCGTCCCCATCTAGAAATTTGAAAATTACATAAGCGCCCGGGCGCTTATTCGCATTCGACCTTTTTCGAAACATTTTTTAAATTTAGTGAAAACGAAAATCCATATATACCGTAAAACTCCGACTAAAGCCCTGGACTTTTACAAGTTCGTAAGCATTTTTTAATGGGTTTGTTATACATGGCCCGACATTTACGTTAAAGAAAGTGAAAAGAAGTCATAATATTGAAAGATAAGATATAAGAAGATTACAACTCCCATGCATCTATCTGTTAAACGGACCAAAGTTACATAAACCTTAAACGTTTCGTAAGATATGCGCACAAAGACTGTAATACTTTATAATACGGAGATTATTATTATTTACTATTTTTTATAAAGAAAGAATATTTATTCTTAGATACGTCATCATAGTTTTTACCTACTTATATGGGCCTATACATGGGTGGCTTATATATGAGAGGAGGGGGCTTATATACGGTATACCTTATGTGTTACGCAATTTGATGGGCTTATATAGGGGTTACAATCGGAGTTTTACGGTAGTTTTTGCTATTAGATGAGAATTCAGATGATGAAAGATGTGGATATTGAGTACGAAAAGAAGAAACCCTTTGAGATTCGGTTTCAAGCATTTGATACAGCTGAAGTTGATTTTTTAACTTTATTTTTTATCAGTTTTCTGAATGTCCAGTGTACTGCACTGGACATTTTATGCCTCAAGGAGGAATATTTTCCTAATCAAATTTGGCGTCAGCCTAACAGTCTTGCCATGTCGAGCATCAAATTCTGAATAGCAAGACGAACGGCATGAAGAAAGTTCGAATTTGTTTCAAAAAGCCTGGGTACTAGGCTGTTAGACACAATCGAATTTGTCGAGTTTGCAAAGAGACTTATTAAGATTCCAAATTTACTGTGATCGTTTCCCACATCTGTTTCACTTGTGGCGTTGAGAATTCGTCAAAATTCGCAAAATGCCTAATAATAAGTTACGTCCAAGATTGCAGCTAGTCTGGCGAATCCAAATTGTATAGAGCGCTCTCATTTTCCAGTACGTCGTCAGCCGCATAAAGGAGAAGAAAGAAGATTAGGTTTTGTTTCTACCCGACTAGACTAAACCGGAACAGTCCCTATGTATACACAAATTGAAAAAACACCCGATCCAGATTTCTCTTAATTTTAGTAGAAACGTATTCTGCGAGTAGGAGTATGATAGGAACATGGTAGGAAGCAAAGTTTAAAATATGTATCTTATATTTACAATTTCGTAGAGTTTAGAGATTTATTTACATTGCGTTTAAATATTTGTATTATAATTTATATGTATATATTTATGGATTATATGCAGACGGGAACGAATCATTGGGCAAAGAGTTCCATAGCTTTGAGGTCCATGCTTTGAGGTACGAAGAAAGAAGCTTATAGTTTCATGAAATTTACATAACGAGATTTAGGAATGTCGAGAAAGAATAGGTGATTTGAACATAATTAGAAGAAGCGAGTTTTTCAAGTAAAGGAACAAAGAGAAGGAACAAGGGAGTGTAGTTCGTGAGAGCATTTACCATGGAAATAGAGATAGAAAAGAGAGAGGCTAAAGACATTTCGACGATGAGAAAAAGGCTGAAGGGTTGAGTATAATTTGTCACCTTTAACCCTATATATGCTGGAAAGGAGAGCGGATTCCTATTACATATTTTTAATATAAAAAAATTTGACACATACTGACGAAATTTGAACTCCAACAGATTAAAAGAAATAGGTTATAACCTGAAACCACCTATTTTCAAGTGGGAAATCTTATGTAAAAATTGATGTTATTATTTAACCATAACTTGTGTTGAAGTAATGCTAATGCTACGACTTAAAATTAGAAAATAAATAGTTCTAAGTTTCGTCATGTGACTAATCCGTTTTCCCCGATTTTTTTTTTTTTTTTAGGAATTTCGGATTAAAACTTTGGTGTTTTCCAACATTGTCACTAAAACCCCGGAAACTACTTGAAAGAACATACACCTACCCAAAACTGCAAACAGAATAAAACATTTTTTTTTGTAGAACTCTTTTAATCGAAATTCTAAGAAAGTATAGTTTTTAAAAGAAAATTAACCATTTAAAGTTAATTGTGAAGACGTCATCAGATTATTATTATTGTTATTATTATTATTATTATTATTAAGACGATATTGAACACAGTCAAGCGATGATAGAGATCTTTGAGAAGCTCCTCCCCATTTGTGAAAACAATATTCCAAGATTGGGCGAATTTAGCTTTAGAGATAGAGAATTGAAAGATAATTACGCGAACGATAAAAGCAATCAACCATCTTTGATGCATTTTTTGCAATTGAGGCGATGTAGTCATCCCACTTTAAGTCATCAGTAAGCTTTAAGCCAAGTAAATGATCAAGAGAATTTGACTCTTTTAGGTTGGTTATATTCATTCATAGAGATTGCGGGAAAGGAGGGAAATTTATGAGAATGAAAGGAGACGAGTTTGGTTTTCGCTGCGTTAAATGAAAGCCACTACTCACCCCATTCAACTAAGGGAGGAAGGATATCACCAGAAAGATTATTTATGAAAATAAGATACAAAGTTGACCCAATCACAGAGCCATGAGGAACGCTAACATTTAACTCATAAGAGGTTGACGATTGCCTATCTATTTTACCAGAGATACCAAAGGCAGTAAGTTTATGTATGAGACCTATGTGCCAGACTTTATCAAATACAAAAGCTTTTAAAAATATCGAGAGCGTTTGCACGTGTCTCTAACGAACAATCGAGTGTTCTGCTTATTCTGTCAGTATAACCATGGTATAACTGTTAAAATGTCAGCTGTTGAGCGAGAAGAGCGAAAGTCATTGGAAGTCAGATATGAGTTTTGACTTTTTAAGATAAATTACAAGACACTTGTTCAGGACAAATTCAAAGATTTTGCTTATAATGGGAAGTAGACTGATGGTGATAAGGCGATATGCAGTTGGGTCCGAGCGAAGACGAGAGGTTTTAAAAACAGGACAAACAGATGAATTTTTCCAAGAATTTGGTAAGCTTGACGCATTTGTTAAATAGCTTTGAAAGAATAGAAGCTAGTTCAGGTGCTATGTTTTCGAGTACTACTACATACCGGGTTCTCATCGGACCAACTGCCTTGTAGTTGTGATATAAACTTTAATACATCAGGGCCCCAGTTGTTCGAAAGCCGATTAACCCTGGGTTAAAACTACTTTCTACCAAATATCGTGAAAAAACAATTTTATCGAGGATTAAACTAATCGGCTTTCGAACAACTGGGCCCAGATGGTAAATGTCAGTGTAAATTCCGGTCGAAAGTGGAATTTAGTGAAAAGTTTTTGGCAAGCAGTTGAGCCTTGTCTACTGAGGATGTGAGAATTTCAGAAACATATCCAAGAGTGGGTATGGATGATTTTCCCCGATTCATCACACGATTTGTGACTCTCCAGAACTCCCGGAAACCTAAGTTTTACGCCTCTATACACAATTTAATCATGTTTGAATATTGATCTTTGGCGTTGTTTAGTGTGTACTTACATTGGTTACTCGCGGTTTGATAGTCAGATTTGGTGACAGGGGATGGGTTTTTGTGTTAGCGGTGAAAATAATTATTTCTGTGGGCAATAGCTGCAGCACAGGTAGGATATAACCAAGGCTGTGAGTGTAGTTTTGGTTGGAACTTTGACGCACGATATTTAAAGAAGAGATATATTGGTGCATCTGCCATGTATATACGGAAACTGTCCTAGTCTGCCTGCGCATATCGATACACCGGGCGATGGAAAGGAACTTCTTTTGAAGATTTAAGTCAATTGAAACAGAACTAAATAATCTGAGCTACCAAAAGGAGGGAGTACGGTAATTACAAATAGAAGTAAGATGCAGATCAAGTAAGGAAGCAAATTGGTCATTCCCATTAGGAATTCGAGTTGGAAAATATTTGGGTGAGGTCACAATTGAAAAGTTGTGGCAATGTACACCTTCAGTATCCGTTTTGTTGGAGTATACGGGCAAACGTTTGTAATGGACACTTAAATCTCCAAAAACATTGACGTTAGCAGACGGATGGTGAAGCAAGACGTTATCAATTTTTGATGTGACAATGTCGATGACCAATGTTTGTAACTATAGCTGCCTATTACATCATTACTCCAATAATACTGTCAGAAGAGAAGCAGTGGGTACCTAGGTAATCTGGGTTGCTATGTAAGGAATTGGGACTAAAAGGTCTGCAAATTCGATTCGATATCTGGTCAGAATCATCTTCCCCCAGAATGCAAATGTATAATTAAACGAAAATATTTCCAGAAAAGGTCAATAAATTTTTAGGAGAAATCAAGAAATTTCAGTCAAAAATGTTTATAGGAAAAAGTTATGGAGATAAAAATGCAGCGGGCACTTCTATAAGGTTGGATACTGGTGGAGATATACGTTGTTGAATTTGTTGGATATGTTTTCAAGTTTTCTAGGTTCACAGTGTGGCAGACATCTTGCTTGGCCAAAGATTTTCAATTTTTAGGGAAAATAATCACTCATTTTGACACTTCCTGATATTTTCTGGGTGTGATCATTGAAGTTTTGGCCAAACTTGATAGGTAAAATTTGCAAACAAGAAATTTAAACTTGTTTGAATTTGCCCCTATGACTCGTTTCACACTTACTGATCAGTGTAAAACTCTCTAAAGGCTGAATAATTTCCGGCGAATGAGAATTTTTAGTAATACTCGCGGGAGTTTAATTTCGCGGATATCAAGGTAATTCTCATTGCCAACAAGTTTTTGTCTACTGGGAATAGAAGATTTTTCAATAAATAACGAGGGGACAAAGTGACAGTGTGTACAATAGACTTCTAAATGAACTTTTTAATGTAAAATATGTATTTAAATTTTTGTACAAAAGAAACTTCTTGCTTCTATCTAAAAATTTACACTTGTTATTTATTGTGCAAAAAGAACAAATCCCATAGTGCTAAGTCATTAGACCATGATATACATAATAACATCTTCGAGAATAAAGCAGACAGTTAGTGCTAATATTAACCAAGTGCGAAACTCCGCAGTCAAGGTCAACAGTCATAAATTTACAAAGTACACTCCTAAATCATCTAGTTTCTGTAACGAAGCCATTCGAAGAGATTTACACTCTCCTTCACGGATATATTTGTTTCAAAATAAGAGTAAATAGCGTATGATGAAGAGCAAATGTCTCCAACTTTATTGTCTGAGTAATACCCGGTAATTATATGTCTATCTCCACTAGGCGAAGTCGTTCGCGTGAATTCTAAATGAAACCATCACATTCATTTAGATTTCGCGCGAACTTTAATAAAACATTGAGCGATGCGTGGTATAAAAGAGAGAAAACCTTCTTTGTGAAAGACTACTGAATACGGACCTATATAGCTCCGTATATGAACTGTGTATTGCCATTTATATGGTGCTATACGTTCCCTTATTCAGGAAGCCTGTCATACATCACCTGTGGAGGAGCGCCTTTGAAGCTGAAAACTATACTAAAAAACACTCCTCAAAAACACTCGGGGCTATAATTGTATAAAACGATACACAATAAATTCTGATAACAAAAAATATCTGTTAGAAAAAGAAGTTAAAAAGTTTATAAAAGTTTGTCGCTATAAATAAGTGAAACAAACGTGCAATATAGAATAGCCAATGCGTGCATCAAGTACAAATGTCTTTAGCCAACAATCAATAGATTGGTTTCTTTGTACCGAAGAAACGAATTTATTGCACAATACCAGTGGGCAAAAACTTGTTCAAAGTCCGCAGTAAAGACGGTGAATAACAGCGTTCTAGTGTCCTTACCACAAACTTTGAACAAGTTTTTGCACAGTGTGGTACGATCATTGATATGACACTCTTCTGATGGTGCATGAGGATGATGAACGCATGATGAACGCACGGAAAAGATAAATAAATAAATAAATCCTATATGAACAGAATAATTAAAACAAAAGGAATGACAGGGGGAATGATATAAGATAAAACACTATCTGTGTAGAAAGATGATACAAAAAACATCAACACTGTTCTTCACAGATTGACTCGCTTCAAATCCAGATATGTATATGGATGTGCCCAGAATATACTTTTTACTTACTTAGCTACTTACTTACTATGAGTTTGATTGGACTGACTCTTGATAACAGAAGCTGACAGAAAACAGACGACGAGGACAGAAATCAGTGGTCGAAAGAAGAGCGATATGAAAACGTTCTTGCAATTGGATGGCTTCTTCGTAAATAAACATCTAGTTGCAAGATCGTTGAATCAACACTTCATGATGATCTCAATCCCTGAAAATCATCTAAAATTTATTAAAAATAATTTTGGAGTTTTTTTAAAAAAATACTTTTATATACACAAACTTCATTGATAAACTTCCCGTAAAAAGATATCTCAAGGGAAGAATTTTCCGCGGAAATTTATTTCTGCGATTGAAGAACCTGCTTTACAATATTCTGCGACTGAGAAAAATATTTATTGACAGAAAAAGTCAAGTCTTCACTATCGTCATTAAAAACTTCAAAAATGTGACATAGCTTCGTCTTCACTAACCTTTCAAAATCATCTCACTGTTATATATTTTGTTATCCCATTGGACAAAAAACCTGTTCAAAGTCCTCAGTAAAGACGCTCGTCTATAATCTTCCAATCGCTTCTTAATATTCAAAAGCTGAGAATGATGTTAATTTTAAAAAAGTATATTGAAACATTCTGCAGAACTTATTATGGATCCATTTTTATTCTACGAGAAAAATGATTAGAGAAAATAGTAAAAATGAAATCCCGCAGGAATTTCTTCCCTTAAGATAATTGATCAGCTCTCGAAATAATAATTGCGGCGGATAGGCCTATTCACAAATACATGAAAACGAGGCGTTGGCTGCTCAAAGTGGAACTTGATGGAATGCAATAACTTTTGTGCACTCTATTGAGCTTTATGCCATTTTGAGCACCGACCTTTAATACCCAGGATTTCCAAACCTTGTCGATTATAAATCTTTTGAAAAGAGCGTCAATAAATCATGTAAAGGAACCTTCAAGAAAACAGTATTGAGTCAACGTTTTTACAATGAATTGGTTTGTTTGTCGTAGACTTCGTTGCAGATTTATTACATTTATGTGATTTCTTTGTCTATCAAAATAGCTGTTTTTGAAAACTAATTTTGAGTGGGACCCTTCTAATTGGTTCATTATAATAAAGAAACCATTCAACGCTCTCCTTCGCAGATACTCGCTGAGAAGACATTTCGTAGGTGGAAATTTCTACCAATGGATTATCTTCTTTTGGCTTTCGCACGTAAATCAATGTTAAAGAGACGTCTATAAATCCTAAAATTATTACCCTTCAGAATAAGCATAATAGTATCTGCGAGTAAGAGCCAACGATCTTGAAACAGATTGACTACTTGGAAGAAAACAACTCTTTTTCGATGATACTATTAAGGCCGATCTCCACTAGGCCAATTCGATCGCTCGAATTCTAAATAAAGCCAATACATTGGTTGAAAGCGACGTCACCTGTTTAATAGGCAATTTCAAAGGTGGTTTCAAGAATGAATGAAGATGACGTCACTTTCAGCCAATGCAATGGCTTCATTTAGAATTCGAGCGAACGAATTCGCGTAGTGGAGGTCCGCCTTTAATGCTTCTAGCTACATTTAACTTAAGACAGAAATAATGCTAAAAATGCATTGAATCTGATTGTTTAACTTCTAAAATTTCGTCATTTTTGATGAATTCTCGGTGATCTGGCCCTACAGAGTATTTACGTTCTACATCATTCGTTGAATGTCCATTCGTTACAATATCTTTTTCAACATTACTCTCAGGTATAGTAAATTCATCAGAAGATACCATCACATGTTTTACGTCATTTTTATCTATATGGTCTTTTGCATTTGGGTCAGTGTATGATACATATGACATAGATTTCACTGGTGAATCGTTCTCACTTTTCTTCTTTTTCTTAAAGAAACTCAATTTCTTCTTTTTCCCTTTCTCTTCAGTTTCGAATGAAGAGTTTCCCTCAACTTTTAATCGTTCGATATCCTCTTGAGTCAAAGATTCCGGTCGTGATTGAGGACTTGATTTTGATTTACGCGGAAATACGTCAGCTAAAATTTCTAAACTTTTTGGGCGTTTGAATTTCCGCGATGATTTATCAGAAGTTTCATTATAAATGGGTGTCTCATTTAGCCCCTCGGGCAAAGATACATTAAGGTTTTTTTTCTGCTTATCCTTCTTACTCTTTCCTAACGGAAATTTGAAACGTTTCTTTTTCTTTTTTCCTTTATCATCTGTAATGGATTCGCTTATTGAATGTTCATCAAATGAGATAGAATCTGCCTCACTTGCTGTACCTGGTGTGACAGGATTATTGTCTCGATTATTTGCTTCTTCCAACAAATCGGCAAGCACATCATCACCCTCTTCGTTCTGTCGTATTGAACTGATTCCACTCACTTTAGCATCCGTATCGGTATAATAATTACTATCGCTTTCACTACGGATACTGTTAGTGTCAGTTTTTATATCGTTTTCCGTTGTAGTGTTCTCTATTTTGTCGTCGTTCTCCGTCGTAGTGTCCTTCGTGTCAATGGATAAATTAGTACAGTCAATATTTATTGAAGGCGTGGATGGATGATTTGATTGCGTAACACTCTCATCTTTCTCGTTAATCGATATAACACCATTCAAAGTCTTAGTGGCTACTTCTATATCAGCTTTAACGGGTTCTTCTTTCGAAAGTTCATCAATATTCTGAACGGGTTTTTCTTTCGAAAGTTCATCAATTATCTGAATGGGTTTTTCTTTCGAAAGTTCATCAATATTCTGAACGGGTTTTTCTTTCGAAAGTTCGTCAATATTCTGAACGGGTTCTTCTTTCGAAAGTTCATCAATATTCTGAATGGGTTTTTCTCTTGAAACCAAAGAAACGTCTTCAGTTTTCTGAACAAGTTCTTCTTTTAAAGTTGAAGAAACTCCCTCTTCTTCTTCCATTATCATTTCAACATGGCCATCATCGACACGATGTTCTTCTTCAAGCATATCCTCGATATCAATTGACCAGTCCGATACTAATTTATTCGTACGTATAACCTCACGGACTTGTTCTTCAACAATTACTGCTTCAGGTGTGTATTCGTTGTTTAGTGGATTAACTGACGCTTCACTATGTATTGTTTGAGTATCCATTGATACTTCGGATGAAACAGAGTTCTTATTGGATGGATGTTCTTCAACAGAGATATTTGCCTCGATTGCTTTCTCCTGGGATAATTTGGTCTCGAAGGTTTCAGATAAATCGGTCTCGATGATTTTAGAATGTTCATCAATTGAGATATTTGCCTCGATTTCTTTCTCATGGGATAAATTGGTTTCGATGATTTCTGAATGTTTATCAACATTTGAAGATCGTTTCTTTTTCTTAAAAAATTTCTTCTTCCTTCCCTTCCCTGCAATTTCATTATCCGCTGATGTGATTGAAGTTTTTCGATCGATTATATTCTCAAGTACAGAAGATATTTCAGATGAATAACTGTTACTTGGTGGAGTTTCGAGTTCAGGTTGTAAAATGTCTGCTTCTAATGAAATATTGCTGACGTCAGCAGAAATATCAACACTATCTCTAACTGATAAATCGTCACTATTAGGAAGGCTAGAGACATTTTCATTTAATTCTTTTTCTTCGTTTATGTTGGTTATTCCTTGATTATAATTTTCTTCCATCTTTTCTTGATGGTCAGTTGAAGGATGTCTTTGTTTTTTTTCATGTCTGACTTCATGGTCTGAATCTGATGATGACTTACGATGTCTTCGCATACGTGAAAATAAACCTTTCTTCTTTTTCTCTCCTGATTCATCGACTTCCTCCTTAATTGCATTCGAAGGTACATCAATAGCTCTCTCTTCAAATGTGTCATCAGTTGATTTCACAGCAAGGAGTTCTACACTATTGCTTTTGTCTAGTTTCTTTTTATCTTTCACTTTTGTAGACTCGCCGTGTTCACCCTTTCGTTTCTTGAATGGAAATTTCTTTTTCTTAGATGAAGATTTAATTCCCTTTTCTTTATAATTCGATAACAATGGATTTGAAGTTTCGGATTCTGTGCTGAGAGTTGAATCAGTACGTGGCTTGTTTATTTCACTTGTTTTGTTTTCGTCGACATGCTCACTGCTTTCCTCATTTGTTTTGTTTTCGGTATTATCACGCTTTGGTAATGAAGTTACACGATTTTTGCTTTTTCCAGGTTGACCTTGCTCAAACATGCTTCGACTAGCAGCAAATATTCCCGAAAGATTAACGTCGTCATCGCCACCATATGCATTTCGTTTTTCGTTAAACGAGCCCGAATACTGCACCTTTGGTTTTTCAAAGTTCGACAAATCAAGATTTGATGAATCTCGTCGTCTATTTAAATTTTGAGCGCTTGGATATTTCTTTTTTAATCCTTCCGCAATCTGTTGATCAAAGAGGAGTTTATTTTGCATAACGATACTAACAGGTTGATCATTGTCGAACGAACGTTGCGATAAAGTTTTTTCGAGTCGCGATGAATCACGCAACGACCTTCGCGTAACATCGCGGTTGGAAGTTGTTCGTTGTATATCTTTCGCTGTTTCGTTGGGTAGTGAACCTTTGGAAGAAGTACTCTCATTTGAACTTGAATCAAATTCTTTCTCATCTGCTTTTGTTTCATCTTCCTTCTGAAGAAGTTTTAATTCATTTTCTTTCTTAGCCTGTTTTAAGCCACGACCAGCCGAGAAGTTCTTCTTTTGTTGTTTCTCTGAAAACTCAACCGGAGCGATTACATCTTTCACTTCAGTTTTCGGACGGTTTTGTTCGATGTCTTCTGGTAAAGAATCATTCACAGGTATAGGTTCATCGTCACCGTATATCTCTTCAAATGCAGATGTAGTAGATCGTGGTGATGCATCGAGTGTACCTTCAAAACTTACAGGATTTGATGATTTTCGACTTGACACTTCAACATTTCCTATGAAATCAACAACTATGTATTGTTCATTACCAACCACATGCTCTTTTGATTCAAGTCGACGAAGTCTCGGCTTCTGTGAGTTCACATCAACCTATGAGAAAATCAAAGGTACGGCATTGAAAGTAGCCCACCAAACCAAGTAAAAGTTAAACCCAAGCAGCACATATGATTTGCATAGACACATTATACAGCAGTGTTTGAAATACGTCTTTATTAAGACGGTAAAGTTTCAGTTCAAAGAAACAATTGGAACATCTTTTTCAAGATAAAATTATGTCAGGTCACTGCGGAGGAGAGTAGTGAAAGTTCATATCATGGATAAACACCAAAATCTTACATGGCATTAGGATTTCATGTCCTTATTTAAGTTGATAAAGTTTCAGGTCAAATAAACAATTGGAACACCTTTAAAAGACAGAATTACATTAAATCACTGTGGAGCAAGAGCAGTGAAATTTCATATGATTGCCTGAAGCAATGCTCAAAAATCTCTCTACCACAGTGGATATAAATTAAATACACACATTATACTTCATAGCATTATGTATAAGCTAAATAATAAAATTTAGTCATGGCTTATAAAATTATTGTGCTGGATATGAATTGGATACATACATTATGTATACTTCATAGCATTATGATACACTAAATATATAATATAATTTTGCTTAACTTATAAAATATATGTGCTTGTTAGGTTCTGTGGGACCATTAAAGATAAGTATATTAAACATAATCACAATTTAACATATGAATAAAAACATGGTATCTATTAGCAGTAATCTTTTACAAGGTGGTTACATACCTATGCTCATCTATACTTTGGTAAAGTTAAAATTTTGATGACACCTGCTGGTAGGAAATTTCTGAGATTTTTTCTATTTTTTACCCAGATTCAGGAAATTCTTTTTTTATTCTGTTTGCGGTCATAAAGTGTCATAAACTATGTTCTTATATAAAAAAAATACGTGTATGATTTGGAAGATTTACTGCTTTCTGATAAAAGTAGATCCTCTATGATTTCTCTTTAATTTCTAATTTTTCGAGTAGACTCATTTCCGGGCAATGTGAATAAGAGAATCGAGTTATCAGCAATGTTGATAACGTTTGTTGCAAGTGTTTGAGTGTACTGAATAATAGTGTTGTGTAAAAGGTCTGCTAATTCGTTACTTTCTATCACATGGCTCACCTCATCCTCATCTTCGAGTCCACTACCAATTGCAGAATCTGTCTCAATAGGAGCTTCAATGTTGGTGTATGTTTCGAGAATTTCATCTTCTTCTATTGTTGATCCACCGACAGCAGAGTGTGTACGACGTATAGAGATATCAGGACGTTTATGATGTGTTTGCACTGAACCAGATGACAACACTTGAGCTTTCTTCTTCTTTCTAAGAAAATAAAAACAAAATATAACAATAAATATCCGTGCAGGAGTGTGTTTAGTGAGAAAACATGGAAGTTATTGGTTAATCAATGGTAAGATGGTTGATTTCAAACTCTTCTTTGCAGGTGGATTTCAACTAAGGAGATTCGTTCTAATTCTAAATGAAGCCATTACTTTGGTTAAAAGTGACGTCACCTGTAAGGAGTGACTTCACCTGTCATCCACCATTATTTATCTAGTTGATGTAAATTGTTTTATCCAGTAACACTGAGCAAACACTTGTTTAAAGCCCGTAGTAAAGACGCTAGAACATCGTTGTCAATGTTGTTCTAGCGTCTTTACTGACCCACTGTGAAACGGTTCTGTCTGGATAAAATAAAATCAAGACACAAACAAATAATTGTCTACAGAACTGTGTATTTATGAGAACGTATATTTCAATATCAACTGTTTTAGTGTAACGAATAAGAGACTGTGAAGAAGGGACATGATTACGAACGTTCACACAACCCTGGATAAATTTTATTAATAAATATAAATCAATTACGTGTCGTCATCTTTAGATGTCCACCCAAGCAAGTTATAAAAGAAATCCATTCAAGTAGCTAGGTAGTTAGCCTGGTGCTTACTATGTAAATCTTGCTATTTTTAAATCTATATCAAAATAGGAAATCAGCCTTATGATTTGGTTACATTAATTTAAAGGGACTACATATGTTCCAAAAGAATATAGCTACAATAGTCATGCTACTTCAGGAATCAAAAACACGTGACCAATTAATCTCAATCGAATAATGCTGTGTGGGTTGACCTTTTCTATGATATAAAATCGTGAGAAAAAAAATAACATTTTTCGGCAATTCATTAATATCCTTGTAAGGAATACTTTTCTTCACACTTAACAGAAAATTTCAATATAATCACTAAAGCTTGATCTCCACGCCGTGAGATGTCAGTTTCTACCAATGGAATGTCTTCTTTTGGCTTTTGCGCGGAATTTTCCGCTTAAAGTCGCATAATCACCCTACTTTGTCAAAATTCCAAAATCGATGTCAAGTTCATTATTGAAAATTGCTGATCAAGCCCTGAAGATTTGAGCATTTATAAATAACAGGAAGT
>JAULBZ010000861.1:0-25995 GCA_032360805.1 Neoturris breviconis
GCGAACATCAATGATGGACAGGGAGGGTTGGAGAAGGCGTGCTGATTTGAAGCGAGTGGAAACTCGGCCGAAGTAAGTAAGTAAGTATAAATTCTAAGTAGCAAATAAGTGGCGAATATCACGAATGACGCGTTATTCGCTACTTATCCGCCACTTACATTCCTCCTGATATACACATAAACTAAACAAGTTTATAAATCGGCTATACATGTATATGGCGTACGTGTATTAGCCTGTACTACAAACTCGACGTCTGGTGAGAAAACGTGGCGAATTAGATAATGGAGGGTCTGCGGAACAGGCTAACGTGTATAGGTTATGTGTATATAGACTATATTTATATAGACTACCCTCTACCGTGTTTCTCATAACAAGCGCCTAGTCTCAAATAAGCGCATCCTCTAATAAGCACCGCGCTTTGAAGTAGGAAGAAAAAACCCTTTTTTTTGGTATTGTCCACTTAATGGTTTTTTTAGTTGGGCTAATGAAAACAGCTGTTATGTAGTATATGATTATACATGTATTTATTTGGTTCCAAAGTGGGAAATCCTATGTAAAATTCGATACCATTATTTTTACCATAACTTGTGTCAAAGCCATGCTAATACTACGAACTTGGTGAAGTAACTTAAAATCACAAAGTAAAAATTCTGATAAGTTTAGTCATGTGACTCACCTGTTTTTCCGTTATTTTCTCAGAATTTCGGATTAAAATTTTGGTATTTTTTAACATTAAATCCGAAGCCTACGTGAAAGAACATTTAAATATCTACCCAAAACTGCAAACAGAATGAAAAAAGCTTTTGTAGAACTCTTTTAATCAAAATTCTAAGAAGGTACAGTTTTTTATAAAAAAAAACGATCCATTTAAAATTAATGGTAATGACGTCATCAGAAAAATATTTGGTACCATTTTGTTTCTTTTCGTTCAAAAAGTATATAGTATTTCTTATCTGAAACTGGATATTGAGGCAAGGTACCATATAAGAGAGGAACTGAAAAGAATTCGTTAATATAATTCTAAATTTCCTTACAAATTACTTGCGATTCGGTTACCGAGGTTGAACAAAGAATCAAACTACATTTCGCTAATATAAGCTCGTTTCCAGGCTCTGCAGTCTTAAGCTTAAATATAACAGTAACATTTTGGAAAATTTTCCAACAAATTTTGAACAAACCGCAACTCAAAAAAGAAAACCTCCGCCTTATCAACCAAAATTTATCAAAATTTCCTAGCGACAACACGTAGCATTTATCCGGGTTGAAATTAAGAAGCCATATCTTGGACCAACTTTCAAGTAGATTGATATCAGATTGCAACGTAAAAGCATCTTCTCGGGATTTAATATGGGCACAGATCTTTGTATCGTCGGCTAAAAGTAGTCTATCTGATGAAATAGAATCAATGAGATCATTGATATAAGTAGCAAACAATATGATTCCTAAAACACTTCCCTGTGAGATATTTCTGTTACTGCACTATTTACTTTTACAACTTGAGTATGCTCACCGAAAAATGCTTTGACCCACCCAAAGATATGTCTTTTTACTCCATATGACTCCTATTTTCCTAACAACCTCCGATGGGGTACACTATCGAAAGCTTTTGTAAAACCCAAATATAATGAATCAACCACTCCCCCATTAACAATTTTCTTAATATTTTTTTTGAGGTACAAAAACAGCTGCGTTGTTGTTGAACGTCCGCTAATGAAACCAAATTGTTTCAGGGAAACTAATTTCAGTGAGACTAAATGGTCCATAATTGCTTGTTTAATGAACGTTTCCATTAGCTTACATACAATCAAGGTGAGACTAATTGATCAGTAATTTTCAGCTTGACTTCTTGTGCCCTTTTTGTAAATTGGTGAGACAAATGCCCGCATCCAATATCCTGGCATGACTGCTTCTTGAATCGACGATTTGAACAAGAGTGCAATGGGTCCCGACATGTTGTTGATTAATTTTATCTGGGCTGCATGACTTGTTAACGTTCATTTCTTTAATTTTACGTGTGACTATTTCGTTGGTAACAATAAGATCACGGATGCTGTTATTGGTTCTGTTGGCCAATTTTGGAACAACTCTATCAGGTTCGCGCGTAAAACAAAAGAAAACTGTTTCTGTAAATGTTTTATCGCCTCCTATTAGTATTATATATTCTAGCAGTTTACCGATATTCACGCTATTTATTTATCATTTTCTATTGATATGTTGTGTTGTCTAGTGTGTCCTGTATCATCTATTGTATTTGTTCCATGGTGGCCATTTCCTTTGCCTTAGCTATATTCTTTTAGTTTTGGTCCCCAGTCAATAGTAATAAGTATTCAACCTCGTTCCCAGGGCTTCTTCTCTCTTGATTTACGTCAAGAGAGAAGAAGCCCTGGGAACGAGGTTGATAAGTATTATTTCTTCTACTAGTTATAATTTTGAACTTGTAACTACTATTAATAAATAAATTGTATCTTATCTTATCTTGCTTTGACGTAGTTGAGACGGACAAGTTCTGCGTCGCCACGACCGATTACTGATATCCAGCAACGATGTATGGCATGTTTATATCGAATAGATTCGGTTTCGGACATATTATCCATATATCGAGATAATGAAATTTGCGGGTCGCGCCTTGCGCTTCGATGGCTCTGTCTCTATTCTATGGCTAGGGAGAGACGATGCTAGACTATTCGTACTCGGGAGCGGCAAGCGAAGATTAGTCTAAGCGAAAATATTGGAAATATTGAATCCATTTTATTGTTTAAATTGGATTAGGCTGAAACCTCAAGTCCGCATGTAGCCTCGGAAAAAATGGCCACAAAGTACCTACAGATACCAAGTCTCTGAATTCACGTCAGAATTCTCTGGTGGAAGAGCATCTAACAAAATTTACGGGTCGCGCTTTGCGTTTCGATGGCTCCATCTCCATGGCTAGGGATAGACGATGCTAGTCTATTCGCTCAGCCGTTCGCGAGCGGTAAGTGAAGGTTAGTGTAAACAAAAATATTGGAAATATTGAATCCATTTTATTAGTTAAATTGCATTAGGCTGAAATTTCAACTCCGCATGTAGCCTCGGAAAGAATGGCGACAAAGTACCTATACAGACACCGATGACTGAATCCAGGACTGAGGAGTATCTTCGGAGACTAAATTACAGCCTGTTGGCTTCAAATCAGCCTCTGAAGATGCTCCACCGCAGGAAAATGTCGTCGTGAATTTAGAGGCTTGGAAACCCAAACAAATATTGACATAGCTGCAGAACAATAATGATTGTCAGCATTCATACCTTAACAAGTCGTTCTTCTGCAAGTTTTTGTTTTACCATTTGAGCTGCACGTTCTTTCAATGTAATAATCGGCTCTTTATCTTTGTTATTATCGTTAACATTCTCGTCATCGTCACTAGGGCCTCTACATGGCAAAACCTGTATTGTTCTAACGGGCATCTTCGCTATTATCGGAAATCTTCTATAAAATTCTTTTCAAATAACAATATTTATAAAAACGCAACTTGACACTTCCATGTTTCGTTGCTAATTAAAATATGTAGCGTTGCCATATTTGACGTCAATTTAAATTTTGATGAAACTGCATAATCTATTTATTAGACGTATTATTATGCAATGTGGTCATAATTTATTCACAAGTAATTTGTGAATGAATTAGTACATCAATGCATTATATTATTTTTTGTTGTTGCTGTTGTTGTTTTTCTGCGCATCATTACTTTCGCCCGAAAACTAAAAAGTGCCTATTTCTGGGCCTAAACTTTTACAAGCGCAAACTACGGAGAAAAAGTTCCTTTTTGCGGTATAAATAAATGTTGCGTATATTTCGCGGAGAGATACTATTAAGGCGCGGCGTTTACATGAAGACCGTAGGGGAATTTTTCTGTAGGGAGTTACAAAAATCTCACTACGGCTTTCAATCTTTCAATTTGTATTTGTAACCGTTTACATGCGTTACCCCGCATAAATTTTCACTATGGGGGGTTTACCACGATCTCACTACGGTCTTCATGTAAATGCCGCCTAAAGACAGAATTATAGATACCGGTAAGAGATCAAAAATCAAACAAACAAACAAAAATTCGATTCGAGTGCATGTTTTGGCATTAGGTTAATACTGCTGTATAATTTAAGGATGCTCTAAACTTTTGCGGGGACAATTTAGACTAGAAACTGAGATATTAGTCTTTTGTTTAGGCTAAATCCAGAAACAGGGAGGATCGGGAAATCGGAGTGTCGCACTAAAAACTTGAAGAGAGTTTTAATATATGTATATAAGTTACATGTCCTAACATCGCTTCAAACATATTTGCTTAAAATAGTAACCCCGTAAATAGCTTGGTGGTTTGCGTTATTGCCACTTAGGGCCACTTTTAACGCAGCGATTGGGAAAAAAACAAGAGAAAAGTAAAAGTTTTAAAATATCTTGGACCCAAGTTTTGTTTTGTTTTGTTACTGTTTCCACACATTATAGAATATTTTTATCTTTAGACTCAACATCAGTACATTTTATATCCCATTACTTAAGGTGGATGTTCACTTTTAATGTATTTTCAAGTAGAACTGGAGTCAACTTTTAAGCGAAACAAGCGCGCAGAAGCCGTCTCTGCGAACATGTTTTGCTTAAAAGATTCTTAAGTGGAAATAAGCCTTAAAAGTTGATTTCCACTAGGCGAAAAATTCCGCACGAAAGCCAAAGGAAGTCATTCCATTGGTAGAAATTAACATCACACGACGTGTTTCTTTCTAGTAATGGATTGTCTTCTTTTAGCTTTTGCACGGAACCCCCTAATGAAAAACAACCTTTAATATTATATTTATGGATACAACTTCTCAGGCCGAACCGGCCTCTGAATCGCTCTAGCTTGTAATTACGCCTTATGGTCGAATTTACTTATGCCCCAAGGCATGGGCTTTGTCAAGTTTGTTCTTGAAGGTGTTGAGGTTTTCGGCATCAGTCATGGTCCGGGGAAGGTCGTTCCACGTATAAGTAGCACATTTTTCTTACCCTCAATTACCACCTCGTACTCAGGGTTTTCTTTTTTCAAAAAAGTCAAGAAGCCCTGGGTACGAGGTTGATTCAAGCAAGTAAACATTTCTTCTTATATTAATGTTAATTCCTGGATTTTGCTGTTTTCTATATTCCGCGAAGTTTTAACCACACCAATTGTTATTGAAATGTTGAAAATCTCGAGTATGCGAAGTAAGGTGACATATACCCACTACAGTCTTTTTTATAAGCAACTAAAGTCAGGTCCCAGTACTGAAAGTTGCTTAAACCGAAATTTCAGTACTAAAAGTTGCTTAACAATTGCTAAATGTATCCATACTTATTCACATTTGAAAGGAAAATAATAGAAAGGACTGAGACTTCATACATATGTATAAAATATATTATACATAGGTTTGCTATGGAAAAAGAAAAACACGCACACACACACAGAAAGGTAATACATTTCGAATTGACATACAAATGTAAAAATAAAAGATTGCATCTTATGAAGTTGTTTATTATTTGACTGAGTTGCTTAAATTTTTACTATCCGATTACTGGTTGCTTATAAAAAGATGAATTATTAGGAGCTAGTACATTCTTTGGACATTTCATACAACATCGAATAACAGCTAGGGCAATATACCGCGATACACCGATATTTAGCTCATGGTCAAAAGAAATATGTGACAATGGACTTATATTTGGGGGAGCTCAATATTGGGTTCTATGCAATTTCGCAATTTTTTTGATGCTACGCGTATGTTAAAAAGGCGTGAAGAGAATTAGAGATGTGAAAAGGAGATGGATACTAACTTTAATACGAATAAATTGACGTTAAAAGGTAATTATGAATAAAATATTCACAATAAATACCAATTAGATAATTATAGTAAATTGATTATCAAATTCCATTAAAAATAGACTTTAAAAATAACGCCTGTAGAGACGTTTGACATAAAAGGGTCATCAAGGTAACAGAGCACATAATTTTATCATTTGATATTTCATTTATAAAAGATTTAAGGTTGATTTCCACGATGTGAAATATTCGCGGCGCAATTCAAAAGAAGACACTCCATTGGTGGAAATTGACGTCAAACCATATATGACGTCAAATCATGTGTTACGTACGGTGGCTCAATAGTGACATGTCGCCGCCACTTTTACATAAGTCGCGCCGACACTTACTAAGGCGCGCCGACACTTATTAAGTCGCGCCGCTACTTACGAAAGTGTCGGCGCGACTTATATAAAAGTGGCGGCGACATGTCACTATTGAGCCACCGTAGTTACGTGGTGGAATGTTTTCTTTTGGCTTCCGTCGCAAAGTTTTCGTCTCGTGGAAATCAACCCTTACTGGCGCAAATAATCCCTCGAAAGAGCACTTTACAGTTGTTACATACGCTTATTAGAACGCATAAATTACTCTATAAAAATAAGTTCGAAATACAAGTAAATAGTGTCTGCTATGGAGTGTGTACGCTTCGCAGATAATATATACGTATTTAACGAACTTTGAAAAATAAAAAAATTATCATTTGTAATTCATAGTATTCGTAAGCATCCTACCCAGTGATCAAAACGTGTTCAAAGTCCGCAGAAAAGACGATATGAACAGGTTTTTGGACACTAGGCAGCAATGGATACACCAATGCTCCGAAAAAAGAGTAAATAATCACTAAAAAATATATATAAAAAAGTAAAAAAACAATGCAAATACTATTTTAGCATAGCAACAACTGTGATACCCGCACAGCAGTAACCATGGAAGCTATGATACCTGCATAGCAATCATTAGATTGATTTAAATTCGGTATAATTTTCCTTAAGTTGTGCTAAGTGTTTTTTTTAAGAATGAAGAGTGCACATATTGCATAAAATGCATCCAGAATGAGAGTATTATTAGCGCATTCTCAAAGTCGCGCACCAAAATATTTGCGCAGCTTCAATTGGCGCATGTAAATAGAGCATAATGATTGGAACATATTTGTGATTGAAATAACGTTCTAAAAGTGTGGTGGAGGGTTTACAATGGACATAGCTCTAAAAGTGTGATGGAAGGTTTACAGAAATGAAATAGATCTAAAAGTGTGGTGTAGGGTTTACAGAAATGAAATAGATCTAAAAGTTTGGTGAAGAGTTTACAACAATGACATAGCTCTAAAACTGTGGTAGAGGGTTTACAACAATGACATAGCTCTAAAACTGTGATGGAGGGTACTTTTACAACAAGCTTGTTATCTTGGTTATTTTTTAACACTGTATTCGTTTAGCTGAAGATGATTCTTTTTTTTGATGACCTTCTACTTTAGGTTTGAGACATCTCCTAAATTTTATGTAGCCTTGAATTTAAAGCTATTTGCGAATCATCAAAATCGTGCGGATTCAATTTCGCGCACCTGAGCTCTGCGCAAATTTCTGAGTAAGATATATTATTCACGTACCATGGTTCAAATGAGAGCAGATAATCACTGCAGAGGAGTGATTTTTAAGAATAGCTCTCCACAGCAGACTTATTTTCAGTCAAATCTATCTGATTCAGGTTTATATAGAAGTAATTCTCTCTTAAAGTCTAAGGCAGCCTTTACATGGACCCCTAAATGAATTTGAGCCTAGATGATTTATTTATAATTCTTTTATTATGATGTAATAAAAACTGGTGATAGTTTTAATTATAGATAATTATGATATAATTAGTCCCTAATGATTAACCTATTCTAATGTAAGTAGACTTAATGATTTGTTGATAATTGAATGAATATTTAGCTAATTTCATACCGGCATTTTTGTTTACATGAATACCGGTACAGACATTTCGTTTAGGTCTTATCATGTAAACAAGACATTTCAACTCAAATTGGTTTGAGTTCATTTAGGAGTCCATGTAAAGGCTGCCTAAGTGCTGAAAATAAAGTAAAACCAACGCGAAGGAGTGATTTTTGAGTATTGCTTCAGATTTTATAGCCTGAAGCTATGCTAAATAATCCCTCTTCCAGTGATGATTTTCTCCCAGCATTTAAATCAGCAAAAAAACAGCAAATATGCGGAGAAGTGATTCAAAAACCACAATCACTATTTGCCCTCATATCCTGCACAGTTACATCTTCTTAAAATTTCATACATTATCACTCACTCCCACTATTGTGATTTATATCGGCCTTGCTTAAAATTACACTCAGCTACCATGTTTAATAAAGTTTGTAAACTTTCTTTAGAATGTACAAACTGTTTCTCAGATGACTTGGCTTTCAACGCACGTAATACTTGATATAATATCGTACAACTTCTTTCAATCAAGAAATGGCGAACATATCTACGACCATCTTTCAAGGATAACTTACTACTTGGTGAAACTAATTTCTTCTGTTTAAGTTGTTGCTTTAGGAAGGTATTTAATACTTCTAAATGTTCGTTCCAATCCTCATTCGAATTTTCAACGAATTGTTTTAACTCGTCAAAACAAACTTGATCAACATCGCTAAACTTTTCTGCAAGTAATGTATCAAAACCATATTTAGTGGCAAGATTAAGAGCTTCAAAACCAAGTTGGCGCGTCATAACATAAGTATTATTGATAGCCTGCATGTTAGCATAACTTTGAAATTGATGGAGAGCTTTAGCAGGCAATGATTTATCCAAGTTATCTTTTAAGTTCTTAAACATCATCATACCATGATTGTAATGTTTACATTTCACATTCACAATATTACGCATGACACGCAACTCAGTTTTAGTGGTCATTTCAAACTTCTTTAAACCTTGAATAACGACCGCATATTCGGTAAACAAATCAGAGATATCACCTTGCAGTTTTGCAAAGAATTCAACGTTATTTTGTCCACTTATGTTTTCATTCGCATTTCCTTCAAACACATAAGATTCTACTAGCTCTTGGAAGCGTGGTAGTGAGGCTTCAAGTTTCTTTTCAATCAACCGTAATCGATCAAGTACACTTCCAACGTCTTTGAGATTTCCTTTTGGACAGTCTTTCTCTGCTTCAGTTAGGTGATACTGCTGTACCTATATATACAGACATACTATGATTTAAAATAGGATGTGGAGGGGAGTACAACATCCACACATTGTATGGAAAGGCAAGAAAGGCAAATACATTGGTAAATCTATTATGTTTGCAATCATTAACTGTTGAATATCAACAATGGAGGAGTGTAAATTGAGTATAGTTCTCAGTCGCAAAGCCTGAAAACTACGTTCAAAAACACTCCTCCACAGGTGACGTCTAACAGATATTTTCAAGCTTGATTTGTTAGCAGATTTAAGTTTGTAAAGTTTTATCTATTGCATAGCTTTCAAGATTATGCTTAGTTAATTTTTAAGGAATCCGAATCACATTTAAAAAAGGTTTCTTCGACAATGAGAAAAAATCCATACAGTGGTCAATGAGTTCAAATGAGGGATTTTTTGGAATAGTTTCAAGCTACCAAAAATTGCTCTTCCACAGGGATCATCTTCTGTTATACGGAGCACTGCTGTACCTGGTATTCTTCTAGATCTTCTTCACATAGCAAACATATAGTCATATATAAAGAAATAGGAGGTTCCTTGTCAGGACAACCAACAACGCCAATCAATTTTGCTGTTCCTCGACCATCTTCATCAAAATATAGCAGTAAATGTGATTTACAACATAAGCTACAAAATACAGACCCACACAACCTATAATAAAAGTTTTAAACATAAGCCACAAAATACGGACCCACGCAATCTATAATAAAAGTTTTATTAAAATGATATTGTTGTAGTGTGAAGGAGCTCTTACTGCAAGACTGATTTCCACAAGGCGAAAAAAAATAATTTGCAAAAGAAGACATTTCATTGGTAGAAATATGGAATGTGTTATTTTGACTTTCACAAATTGTTTCGCCTAGTATAAATCCATGTTTACAAGGAAATATAAATTTCAAATCCAGATCTCATTTGTGTTTTAACTCAGATATTTCATTGTAGTATATACTGTTCTCACAACTCTAAAGAGCATTTCTACAGGTATCAGTGGAGGAGTAGTAAGTTTTTAAGGGATTATCTTTAAAATTCGTTCCCAGGGGAAGAGTGCTGAATCAACGATTTTGCAATTGATTGGTTTCTTCATACAAAGAAACCAATCAATTGCAAGCTCGTTGACTTAACACCATCATAGTCTTTAAAGCTGATAACATATGCTATATGAAACGAATTTTGGAGATGGCTCCTTACTATAGCTATACTATTGCACTTCCATGATTGATGACACAATCTGATTTGAAAATAATGTGAGACAGGTCGAAAATTACTCCAGACACCACCTGCGGAGGAGTGTATTTGTGGAGTCTTTTCTACAGGTGATTTACAACAATTCTTTTCAGAGCAAGAGAAGATATTGAGTCAACTTTGATGATTAATAAATTTACATGCTTATTTCAAACATTGGCATGGTTTTTATCTGCAGTTATGATATTGAAATTACATGGTTCATACCTGCAGTGATATATGGCATCTTTCCTTTAGGTAATCTCACCATCAGGTAATTTTTATTATTGAACATTATTCTTACCTGCAGGTGATGCTTAATATTGAACAATGACATGGTTCTTACATGCAATTTTAATATGTAATAATGATGATTTTTACCTGCAATGATGTTTAATATTGAATAATGAAAACTTTGCAGAACATTTAGTGCACCATTCTACTTCAGAACTTTCCTATAATATATAAACAGATTCTTTAAAGATTTACCTCCCTCAAATAAATGTAAATGATATAATTAACGTTATAAGTGTCAATCAGTTTAGGAGGTCTAATTTAGAACAGAGTGATAGCTTCAAATTTGACATTTTCATATTGTACATCATGCATATTTAGCACACATACAAATCTTATAAATCAACGTTAATATTGTTAATGAAGATAATCATCCAAAAGATTAGTCTCGCAGGCATCTGAATTTACAATGACATTCCCTTGTAAAGGAGCCTATTTGGAGGCTACATTGCAGCCAACAGGCTGCAAATTAGTCTCCTAAGATGATGCCGCACAGGGGAATGCCGACGTGAATTCAGAGGCCTGCCTCTTCTACATCAGAATCAATAGCAGCGTTACAAGGAGTGATGATTAGAACATAATATAAAATAATGTTAAGTAAGGGACTATCTCAAAATATGTACAGAAGTGTGTTAGGTCAACAAACTTGTATTGGGTTGGTATCTTTGGTACAAAGAAACCAATCCATTGGCATTATAAGATCATTGACTCAGTACTCTCCTCTGTAGAACTTATTTTTGAGACGGTCCCTAACGTTTTTTTAGGTTTTAGGCGGCGTTAATTAAAGGTACAAAATCACTTTTATATATTTTTTGAAATATCTGCCTACTGAAGTCCATATGACAGTTTATCTTGTTAACAACATATCCTGAAAGTTTTACTCCATAACGATGAATACTGGGAGAGATATCAGCTATCAAAGTTGTAGGAAATTATGTATATATTTTATATGCTCATTATGTGGCAACCATCTTGTTTGGCCAAACATTTTTCATTTTCAGAGAAAAGAATTGCTGAATTTGGCACTTCCTGATACTCTGAAATGTTCTGAGTATGATCAGTGTGTGTCACTTGTTGTCAATTTGACATAGATTTTTTGGCCAAAAAAGGTGATTATGTACCTTTAAGCTGTGGTGGTTTATTGGATACCCTAAAATATGTCCTGATATCGTAAAAAAAAAATTCAACCAGAGCACATTGCAAATCTGAAAGTAACTGCCAGACATTACCTGTGGAGGAGTGTTTTTGAGTATAGTTACTAAAAAACACTCCTTCACAGGTGATATTCAGCAGTTTTATTTAGGCTTGCATTTATGTACAGTGTTCAAAACAAATTATATACTCTAAAGAAGAGAATTGTTAGCATAGCTTCAGGCTAGAAAGCCTGAAGTTATACTGATGTACAGTACAGTATATTAATTTTGTGATACTCTTATTGGGGTGCTGCTTTGTAGTCTGAAGCTGTACTCAAAAATCACTCCATCACAGTGGTTATTTACTCTTATTTCAACAACTGAAAATCTTACCAGCCATTTAGAAGACTTTTGCCATTCAGGGACTTTCATGATAGAGAATGTATCACTCAAGGCTGTTTTTAAACGTGAATTGGGATCAACATTCTCTTGGAAGCCATCAGTTAATCTTTGAAGTTCATTAGACAGTATCATCCTTTTGTTTTTGCGCTGTTCATTAAATAAGTTTGTATGGCTTCTTACTTCACCCAACGGTTGAACTGTTAAATCTGCACAGTAATAACATACCTGAACATAACATAACACGGATTTAAATAAGAGCAAATGATCAGTGGAAGAGTGATTTTCAAGCATTTATTCCGGCCCTCCTCCACAGTCATTATTTGCTCTTATTTTGAACACTGATAAGAAATGAAATTTATAATGGATCATCTCCAAAATTCGTTACCAGGGAAAGAGTGCTGAATCAATGATCTTGCGATTGATTGGTCTCTTCGTACCGAAGAAACCAATCAATTGCAAGCTCATTGACTTAACACTCTTCATCATAGATTAATTATTCTCAAAATTATTGAATTTTACTTTTTTAAAGCTGCCAACATACCTGCTTTTCGTAACGAATTTTGGAGATGGCTCCTAAATATACATTTTCATCATGATTGCAAATATAAATAGCATCAGCAGTTACAAATTACTTTTGTGTCAGTAATGTATTGCCAATGCAATCAGGCAGTAGTGTCTCAGTGGTTAAACAGTGGTGCTTACATATGTTCCCGGTTCAAAACCATGCTCGGGGAAAATTTTTGATGTCCCCGAAAGCACTGCCATCTACCTGTTCCCCTGTAAAATGGCCATGTTTTAGGGTAAATAAGGTCGATTGCAAGTTGTATCCCCTATCAGGAGAAAGTCAAAGATCTGGAGAGGGAAAAAAAAAGTACCCTCTAGTAGTAGCCTTGGGCTTGAAAGGCGGGAACAATTAAAAAAAGGTCCACAACCACCAAGTATCTGTATGCAACTGTCAACGTAAATGCTGACACAAAATACTTTGGCATCAGCAATACTTTGCTGACACTTTAGGACTCTAATTGACAGGGCTGTTTTGCATGGAGTAACTAGATTTTTATGTTGATATTTTCTCAGAATTACATGACTTCATTGAAATTGATGTAAAGACATTATTTACTAATACTGGAAACTTATAATTCAAAATCAAAACTATAAAAACTTTCAATGAATAAGCCTTAATATTGAATGTTATGGTAAGGGTCAGTATAATGGCATGTATCATTATTAGACAAAAAGCTACAGATATTTAGTATCATTACAGTATAATATATTTTGTAAAATGAATTTAGTGAGTTTTTAGTCCACCAAATGCTCCATCTCCATGGAAGAAATGGAATGAGAAGATGAAGGTAAACATTACCCGATAAATATTTCCCTGTGGATCAGGGATACATTCAGGTGACAATCGTCTTCTATATTGGCAACACGTATCACAATACACTTTGCCACATCTAAAACATACAGTAATCAATATTAAATGTCTAGAATATGATTACTTGTATTGTTGAAAACTTTAATGCATAGTTATCTTAGATAAAAGCGATTCACAAATCAGGAACGCTTCGCCCATTCTTAAAAATCAAAATAATCTACTGAGTTAGAACTAAATCTAACCAAAGTCGACAAACTCGCCTTAAAATAGTTCGATACGGTCTAGGCTATACAGTATTCAAAATAAATATGGTAGCGCGAGAAGCGGCGTTTTCGTGTCAGAGCCACTTAAAGTCATCTCACAAACCAGGGACAGTATATGCTATCCCTATTAAAAATATTGCAGAATTTCCTTGGGTGACATTTCTTGTAAATTCTAAATTTCCAGATGTCTCCTAGTAAAACATGTGTTCTCAAAGTCCCATCTTCTATTTGTTTGTTTTCTGGGACCCAATACTGTATGAGAGAAGTTTTCTTTATAATTCCCTTTGAACTCTTTTTTCTTATACAAACCTGATTAGAACTGGCTTAACAATAATCTTCTCATCTTCAATCTCAATTACTTCTGCACTTATATCTGCCATAATTGCTTTTACTGGGTGTGAATAAGGGGTATAGCAACACAAATACTTCCCCCAGCACTAAACCTCTCTGCACGTGTTGTGTGTGGTGCTAGACAGGCCTGCACAACATTATACACACAAACTATGAACAAACTGACAAATGGTTTTAAAACTGCACTTCACTGGCTGGTATTTTACTTTTACATTCTTAGTTTGCAGGTTTAACCTCAATAGACCAAAGACAAATATTTCAGCACAGAACAACGAAATTTTCCCACTCACCTTCTGCAATTAAACTTTTTATTTGCAAAATTAAATGACTTTCTGCACTTCAAGCACTGTGGAATTTTGGTAGCATCTACCCAATGTGAGCGTCGAATTCTAAGTAATTTTCTTGCTTCTTTATTGCTCAGACCGATATAAGAGCCAGTTCTTATTTTTTCGGTACTTTCACAACCCTCATTTTCGCCAAGCAGGTTGTCAAGTTCTGCATGTAAAGAGGACAAATTTTCAACCATGCCACTAGGTCCAAGAAACGACTGATTTCTGCTAAGGTTTTCTGAAGGCGTAGTTGGAGAAAGAGAGGAGTTTGAGGAATTCGACCTTCTTGAAAACGAAAAGAAGTCAAACGTTCCTCCTCGAACCGCCGCCATTTTCGAATAGAACTTTGTCTACTTTACCTTTAATTTCCGGGTCAAACACAGTAAAAAAGCGTACATAACATCGAGGCGACAGAGAAAACGAAAGTAGCATGTCGGAAAATCAAGACCCAAGGACCTCATGGACCCACAAGACCCGACTCAGGAATGAAGATCTCTGCATTTGTACACCAAGCTCGTTTCCAGAGCGCTACTAGTATCTTTTACCTCGAGTCAAAGTGACAGGAAGCGCTGCGAACGAGTTCGGATCTGTACCTGAGAATCAATGTATTTTCAAGTTATTTTCTATCAACTTCGATCCCGCCCAGAGCTTTTTTTTTTTTTTTAACCGTCCTCACCGATTTAGACATAAGAGAGAAGAAGTCCTGGGATCGATTTACATAACTTTTGAATGAATGGCTTATTATAGGACTAGAAATTTTGTGATTTTTGTCTACAATTTATCTAGGATTGTTTTGAAAAAACGTTTTTCTGTAACTAGGGATAATTTTCCCCTAGCAACCATATTTTTGACAGGTGGTAAAAAAATTTTTCAACAACATTTTTTTATTACCGGCATGAATAGGGTTAAAAGTATCCTGGAATACCCATAAAGGTATTCCTGAATACCCATAAATGTCTTCTTTAAGACCTCTACAAAAAGAGCTCTATATTTTAAGAAAAATGAAAATTTCTTTGCGTCATCTGAGATATAATATTTTCTAAAAGTAATATAGGTTATACAAACTCTGATAAAACATATATAAGTAATTTTAACAAAAATGTTCAAATGCAAAGCTTGGAAAATGTAATAACTGACACTAATCTGAAGGCTTGATTATACACAAAATATCTAATAATACATATATACAAAAACTCTTGAAACACAAGCATACAGTAAGGTAGACAGAAGCAGCCAATGGGAGGTGTTCTGAGAAAGAGGTGTTCTTATTTTCTAGTTGATATCCATTTCAGTATTTTATCTCAGAACAGCTCGTTTTTTTACTAGAGAAAAATCAAGTGTAAGAACCACTTTAATGTGAGAAATTTTCGCGGGACAAATTTTCGCGAGAGGAAAAACTCGCGAAATTTTATAGTTTTATTTTCGCGAATGCAAATTTTACCAAATTTTGCGGGTTATATTTTCGCGAATTGGAAATTTTCGAAATTTTTGTGGGATAAATTTTCGCAAACGGGAGGGGAAGAGGATGATTATACAGAATTCTAGAATAATCTATTTAATTTCATTTCAAAATATATACATAAACCCCTAAAGGTTAAATTTTATGAAACGTAAATTTTCATTGAATTCCAAACATTTGAGTTATTTTTGATTTTTCAACAATTTCATGGGGAAAAAATGACGAGTTTTATTTTCGCGAATTGCAAAATTGGTAAAAATTTACGGGATTTATTTTCGCGAATGCGAAAAATTGGACCTTTTTTGGGTTTTATTTTCGCGAATTTGCCCAAAATTCGCGAAAATTTGTCCCGCGAAAATTTCTCACATTAAAGCAATTAATATTTCCAGCTGATTAAGACTTTCCTAAAACAATAGCTACTTTTGTTGTAAGAACACCTCAATTTTCTAGCTCACTGGAAAAAAGACTTCTTCGATTTCCCAGCTGAGACAGCCAGCTCAGAACAGATCATTTTCCCAAACAAACCTTCTTTCGATTTCCCAGCTGAGACAGCCAGCTCAGAACAGATCCTTTTCGCTGCCCGGAGATGATCAATAGTGAAAGAACAGATCAAATCTCCAGCTGTACCTTTTTTTCTGGAATCTAAGAACAGGTCTAATTCCCAGTCAGTATACCCCCTCAGAACACCTATTTTTAAGAACACCTACGTTGGCTGCTTTCGGGTAGAAACAAAAACTCTTGAAACGCAACCTAGTGGACAAAAATTAGTCCAGAGTTTGCAGTGAAGATACTAGAACAATATTGCTCTAAATGGAAGTCAAGCTGTGAAACTGTATCTTCAATAAGAACTTGAGATCATTGTCATGCTATATTGTATGTTATTCTTGTCAAGCTAATGCACGTTCGTGCACAGCTCTTATGGTAGCTCCAGCCACAACACGCGACCAGCTAAGGCGAGTGCAATCATAGCTAAAATAGAAAAGGTATGGTAGACACAAACATTTTTAAATACAGTAGGACCCCGTTAAATAAAACCCTGGATAAGTGGGACCCTTTTTTCGTTTATAATTCGATTGTTTTTTTCAAAATCACACTCGAATGTTTGCATTCCTAAAAAAAATCCCACTTATCCGGGGTTCGCTTAAGTGGGACAGTTTTTTTGTCCCCCTTTGTGTGTCCCTCTTAACGGGGTTCCACTGTTGATACGTTTTCAAAGTCATCATTGCTAAATTATCTGCGCACACTATATTCCTAAAACATTAAAGCATTAAAAACATAAAATCACACATTTTCCTTATTGGAAGAATCATTTCTATCAAATTACTCAATAAATATAAATGAAAGTCAGACAATAAGAATTTAGCTGAATTTTTATCATAACATTTCGAAATCAGTACCTATGTACAAGATTTTACTGACTGCGGTGGCAAAGAAAGGTCCATTGCATGATATACTATTCATCATTCTAACTACAAGAACAGAAGATTTCTCAGATTTCAAAATGTGTGCCATTTGGTTTATACTTTATCCTAAGCTGTAATCACATGATATTTTCATAATTTTAATCCATGTCATTAATAGTATAAACATCGTTTTAAACATCTACAGCCTTTCATTACAGCTATTAGAGACATAGTTTGAAGGTTTTAAATAAGAGAGAAATGTCAGCAATTGGTACACCGAACTTACTGAATGCAAATTCAGAGGTTTAAAATGGACAAAACAGCAATGTTCGGGAAGTACTGTTCCGTATTTCGATAAGACAAGAACGAGGTAGCGGGGAAGGAAGCGGAAATATCCGGAATAATTAAAAAGGATTATACCACTAAACTTCTGTGAAAGAGAGTGATTAAAATTAGTAACCTACAACCCATTACACAAACTATGAGACATTTTACGAATTTCATCAGATAATACATACCACAAGTAAAAGATAAGTCTGAAATATGACCACGAGGAGTCGATCGATCAGTGATTTATCGGGTAGACTCTGTTGTTTCTACAACTATCGCATAAATTATGAGACATTTTACGAATTTCAACAAGCAATACAAGCCACAAGTAAAACGTAAATACAGAAAGTGACCACTAGACGTCACTTGAGATTTATCCAAGGAATTATCCGAGTAGACTCAAGAGGTCTCTTAGGACTTTTTGCAAACTCGACAAATTCTGCTGTCCCTAGCAGCCTAGTACCCAGGCTCTTGGAACATATTCGATTTTTTGTGTCTTTAGGTTTGCTACCGAGAATTTAAGGCTTTTTATCTAATTGGAAATTCGGAATTTCAATGCTGTTTGGCTAGTCAATCAAAATTCAAAGCTTTTTATTCGCATTAAAATTCCGATATTTTGCACAAATTTTACTTGTCTCAACTTTTTATGTTGGGGGTTGTAGCTCCTTTGAAAATTGTTAATCTTGAACTTGAACCTAACTTTGTACCAATTTTCAAAAGAACTGATCGAAAAATATGTAATTAATGGATTTTAATTTTGTCTAAAGATGTTATTGATTGGTAAAGTCACATTTTCTAAATTTTATACGGAGTTTAATTTAGCCATAGAGTAGACCTTATTGTGCATCAAGTAAGATTCAGTGCCGTTTCCTGATGAGATTATTTTTTATTTGATGCTTTACGGATATTAACTTGTTATAAATACACATAATCCTGAAACCAGACATAGACATAATACCGTGTTGTGTTACTCAACACATATTATTTTGTTCATAGCATTTTCCAAAACCACTGTCACAAAAACAAATTTACAGAGATCTTAGGATCTTTCGGAATGGAGAATTATTTTTTTCTTCTCAAATTAACGTCAAATTGAAGAGACGAGTCTAAAAAAAGTCAATATTTTAAAACCCAATATTCCTACCGCTCTATATAAAATAAAAATCAAGAGACGATTATTTGACAATGAAAAGAAAGCCCCACTGTATAGAGTATCTGAATTAAAGTATTACGTTCGCAACCTTTACGCGTTTCTATAACGTCGGATCCTAACGTTATTACAACGTTGTAACGTCTTTTTGCCGGCTGGAAAAGGTCTCACAGAATACCTTCAGAAAATAATCAAAGATTTTATGACAATACCCTAAAAGGTATTTAGAAATACCCCGAAAGGTTCTAATTTATGAATTTTTGCACGAATTTCGCTTTTTACCAAATTTATGACTATGATTTTAGGTGTGAAATAAAAAAATCGGTATGACAAACTCTCGATATAACGTTTTCCTTCAGAGTTCAGATTGTACTGTATAAAGTTAACTCTCCATAAGTAGATCTGCCAGGAGACCTCAAAATTCGTTCCACTTAGAGAATGTTCCACCTAAGCGAAGTATTTTAGCACAATGGACAGTTAAAGGGACCAAACGTTTGGTTCCACTTAGCCTGAGTCTTTGGTTTAATTATCAAGATTACATTATATTTGTTTGTCTACTTATGGTCCATATCTAATTTTGTCTGCAAATCTGCGTACACTGGGGTACAGGAAATTCAAACTCGTTGCCAGATGAAGCCCTGAGCACGAGTTTGCAGAAAAATGAATTCATTTGAATAAAATTACCATCTTAATTGATTGAGAGTTTCAAATATGCGACATAACAACATCGTGCCGAAAGGGTGACAATTTGTTTAACGGACACGGTAATAAACCGACTTAGTACAGCGAGACCAAGGGTTTGGACCACAAATATTTGAGCGCTGTAGGCAGGTGTCCAGCTGATAGAGGAGTTGAAGTAAGCTAAAGGTTAAAAAATTCGCTGCGAAAGCTAAAAGAAGATATTTCCGTTGGCAGAAATTGGCGTCACGCACGATGTGACGCCATTTTTGCCTTGTAGAAATTAGTGGTCACAATCTGAGAAACGTCAAAATTCCTAGGTGTGCAAATTTAGTGCGTAATTCATTCTGCAACGCTTGCTTGTAAATTAAAATCGACAGGGAAATAATGCTGGATATATATTTGAAATAAATTCACATAAAGTCAGCTGCAGAAGGTCTCTTAACGCTTTTCTGAAACTTTTTTAATTTCTGCAGAAGTTCAGTATTACTAGGAATTAAAGTTTCATCGGAAGAGCTGCTGTCCGATATTTTCCTTTTCTCTTTCTCTTTCTTTTTATGTTTTCTATATTTCTTTTGTTTGTGTCTACTTTGTTTTTCTTCTTCATCGTCTGAATAATCAGAAGTATATTTTTTCTTTTTCGATTTTTTACTTTTCTTTTCCTTTTTATGTTTTTTATGCTTTTTGATCTTTGATTGTTCTGCCCATTCGTCATCGGAAAAGTTATTTTTAGGTCTGCACTCATCCTCGGACTTTTTTCTGTCAGAATCGTGTCGCTTATGCAAGTCTTTATTGTGTCCCAGGCCAACCACGGTGTTTCTCTTATCTGCAGTAGCTGTTCGTTCATGATCTCGTATGGTCACACTCTCTCGGTTTAAACGATCATTTTGGCGAGTATTTTCCATATTATTATTGTTTTTATATAAAGAATTTGTAACGAGATTTTTTGGATCAGAAGATTTTTTATTTAAAAATGCTAACGGTAGAACAGGTAAGTCTTTCTTAAGTTTATCATCGTCATTATCGTCATAATTATCGGCAGACCTTAGCTTAGCCTGCGGAGTTAGTGCATCACCAATTGAAGAATGTTTTAGAGGATTCACTTCATTATTAGCAGCATTCAAGTTAACTTCAGGCTGTCTGAAATCGGTTACTTCAATGACTGTAGTTGATTGTTCTTTAATACTGGATTTATTTTCCAACTTCGTTTCCAGCTCATTTTTATCCTCACCATCAGAACTGTCACTACTACTCGATGAGTCCGAGTTGTCAAATATTGCTTTAAATATATCAATAGATGGCTTCGTACCTGGTGCTGATACATTTAACGCTTCATCAGTTAAAATATGAGTTGATTCAGTATCAGTGGTTTTGACAGGAGGAGTTATTTGATCTGCTTGCTTATTCAAATGTGATAATGGTCCAATAGTATTTTTACCAGCAATTTTTTCTTTCTTCTTTAACATCTCCTTCAATTTCTCTTCATCTTCATCTTTTTTCGAATCCTCAATCATTGCTACTGAAGTGTCAAAAGATGATTCGTTGAAAAAACTACTTGTTTTCTTCTGTCTACTGGGAACACCTTTTAGTTTCGATTGTGGATAGGGATTTGGTATGTTGAAACGTTTACAGAGGGTTCTATCTGGGTGCCACTCCAAAACATGGCGAGTAAGTTTACCATACATCCCCATCTTTGCAGCTTTTTTGTCATCTGGTACTTCATCCATACTTTCCTCTTTGTTGACTTGCTTATTCTCATCGATGTTCGTTGTAACGACAGTAGCACGCGTGAATCTTGTTGCAATCGCACTTGCAAGTGGCCGATACAAAACCGCAGCTCGTGCAAATTCTTCCAATTCTCGTTCACGTTCCCATTCGGTAACCGAGCTATAATTAATTAAAAACATATACTATTGAGATTGATTTCTATAAGGCAGAAAATCCCGTGCGTAAGTCAAAAGAAGACATTCCATTCGTAGAAATTGACATCATACGTCTGGAATGTCTTCTTTTGGCTTACGGGCGGAATTTTCTGTCATTCACTACCGTTGTTCGTTGACTGATTGGTATCCACTATGTAAAATATTCAAATTAACCTGTTGTGTTTGTGAGGTGGTTCTAAACTGTGAGATACACATCAACGTACATCAACGTTTGATGTATGATGTCGATATGTGCGAGGGAAAGCGGGAGTGCGGTGTCGGACAAGGGTTCGTCTGCACAGTATTCTAACGTTGTGGTAATAAATACACGTATGCACAAAATAATGAAAACGAGGTGTTGGTTAATCAAAGTAGAACTTGTTGCAATACAATAAATTATTTTTTGTGTAGTGGCTAAAGGCCTATTATATCTCCTGCAGAGAATTTTGTTCCATTTCATCTAAAAATTAACGTTACCAGGCAGCTAGAAATGACGAGCAAAAAAATATATATAACGCATGACGTCAAATAGCAAATTTGGTTACTAGTTAACTTTTGATGAGTAGGACGTGCGCAAAAGGAGAAAATTAGCGATAAATATAACATTGATTTCAAATCTGACTAAAAATCAAAAATGTCATTCATAAAACTGGCCTTTGCAACATTAGCTGCAACATCTTTAACTTTATTCGTTATTCCAACGACCATTGCTGCACTGGCTTGCTGGGATCGAGAAGATCATCACGAAGAATATTTAGAGGAAGTAAAGACACGACAGCCATTAAATAAAAGTGGCACACCAATGTTACAAAAACCATATGACGGCTCCATAATGACCATGGTAAGTTGATAAGACGTAAACAAATTCATCCTTATCCCCAGTCTTAGCTTTATGCTTTTAGGTATGGTCTCCCTTCAAAAGTAGTATTTTTTGTTTGTTTGTTTCAGCTGTAGAGCTACTTTTGATAAATAAACTCATCTTATATTATCTACCATCTTATCTATCCGCAGATCGAACTGATTTTGCGTAAATGATAAGAAGGACCAGAAACGATGTTATCTAGCAATTCAAAGGATCTCTTAGAACTAAGCAATTGTTAGCATTCCTCTCTCTTGAAACACATTGTAAAAGACTGTCCCCGGTATAACCCCATGTATGACAACATATGTACGTTGACAAATAGAATCTTATGAAGGGTATTACGTTGTGCTTAAAATAAAAACTCACTGTGGAGGAGTTATATTAGAGTATATATTCAAACTTTATAACCTGAAGTTAAACTCAAAAATCCCTCCTCCGCAGTGATTATTTGCTATTATTTAAGCACCGATAAAAGTACCGATAGATTGATCTGGAAGGTATTTTCAAAACAGTGAGGTCCTTAAAATTGGTATCGGACATCACTTGTGGAGGAATGCTTTTGAGTATAACGCTGAAAACTACTAAAAATTCACTCCTCCACAGGTGATATCTTGCAAGTATTTTGAAGCTTGACAATCTTGATTCATATTTCGTTATAGGTATCAAAGCGATTTACCGCACTTCATAACGCAGATGGAACAAAGCGATGACGCCATTAGTCGCAGCCAGTTGTATAGAAGATAAAGAATTACTGGCTGGTATGGAGAGCGATTAGAAACATCACAGCGTTGATATCTAACGATTTTCCTCGCCATCCATTCATTTATCCATTCATTCAACATGATATAAACGAGATTCAATACGATTATTAATAAGTCAAATACTGATAGGAGTATCTCATAAGCGAGGGTTTCTAGTTACGAAGAAGTAGCTAATACTATCTACAAAGAGTAAGATACAGTGAAGATATCTATAAATGCGTCACTGGATAATGCTGATGGGAGGTCGGAAAAACAAGAGTCTCTACGGAGAAGAGAAGAAACTATACGGTAGAAAGGCCTATAAATGCGTCACTGAAAATGATGATAGGAGGATTCCAAAGACAAGTCACTACGGAAGAAAAAAAAATATACGGTGGAGAGGTTATATTTGTCACTGAAAATGGTCATTCCAAAGACAAGATTCTGTACGGAGAAGAGAAGGAGCCATACGATGGAGAGACCTGTAAATGTGTCAATGAAAATGGCAATAGGAGAATCCCAAAAACAAGAGAAGTTATATGTCGGAGAGGCATTGACAGACACAACGAAGAGGTACTCTACAGTAAATGGAGAACAAACCATGAATGTCTTGCAAAGAGATCAACTCGGCGATGAAAATAGATTGTCAAAAAAATTAATGACGCATCAGCAACTTATATTGGATATGTGATCATTTATTTATGTAATTACTTTAAAAAAATTAATATGAAATTAATACGAATATTAACCTGGAGATCATTCTCTGTATAAGTAACTTTAAGCAATACTTTAAGATCCTATTCCGGGTGAGCTAAAATTAGGTAACGGTGTGGAGTGGGTGCAAAATATCAGGAATAAAAAAAGTGGGGGGAAAAGTTAATATAATTCGGGTTAGTGACCAACAGTTTCTCCCGACTAAAATTTTTCGCGACTTTTTTTTCCCAAACCAAAACTTTGTCGAACCTTTTCCCATGAGATGACAATATATATATATCTTTCTCTAAATATACAGTGTCTAACCACAGGATTTAGGGTGTTGTATGAACAAACTTCTCCTGCAAAAAGGTTTATTTTCTATTACTTGATAATCTAAAGCAGAGAAAATATCCACGAAATATAGTGACGATCTTGCCACTTGATTGGCTCGTACTTAAATCGAAACCAATCAATAGTAAGATAGTCACCACAGAATAAAATAGGTACATACATATCATAAGCATATTCCGGTTTTCTTCCACTTCTTTTAGCAGCAAGAAATTCATCATATCTTGCTTGTTTAGATGGAAATTTTGCAAAGGGTTTAAACGCACCAGTATTAGCATCGTACATCGATATCTTAGGTGCTGTGATAATATCGGTATTAAGTGTAGGCAATGATTCCGATGTTGTAGAAGGATCATCTGGTTTATGTTTGGGTCTTTCTTGGTGGACTTGCTTATCCCAACGGCTAGAAAATCTAAATCAAATAAGAATATCGGTGTTTGAAATAAAACGAATAATCTTCGAACACTGGCATGATGTGTGAAAGTATTCTGTTTATTAGCCGCATCAGTTCAAAAGTCTATATTTACAGTCAATAATCTCTCGTGTAAACGACATTCATTAACGACAGTTCGTCTATTAAAGCAATCGACAATAAGGAATAACTTACCTAGATATGTTAGAATTACTTCCGTCTGGTTCCTCTACAGGTTTATTCTCTACATTCTCAGGTTTTTTATCCCACTTCAACGTCCATGGACTCACATCTTCTAACGTTTTCGTTGTTTCACCCAGTAGTAAGCTTCTTTCTTTACTTGATAATTTAATACGTTGTGAAGAACTCTCCTTGTTAGTTGTTTGGCTTACTTGTTCAGCTTTTTTGTCACCTGGGAAGATATGTTTTGGGACGAAACCGGTTGGGATTTTAATCATTATAGGTGTTTTTGGTACTGTAAGAGTTTTAGATGCTTTTGAAAAACCAGAGAGACAACCTATGAATAGAAACAAATCCAATCTGAAAATGAACCACACAAAACTCAAGTTGACCACTAAACTCGAAAAATACTCCTCCACAGGATTTAAAGGATTTATTTATGTGGAACTAAATATCAGTATTTGGAATAAAAACAATAATCGCCATGGAAGAGTCATTTTTGGGCATAGCTTCAGGCTAGAAAGAATGAAACACTCCTCCACAGTGATTATTTCTTATTTAGAAAGAATGAAACACTCCGCCACAGTGATTATTTCGTATTTACACCACTAGATATTAAATAGAGTTGAAAAATGGGTAGACAGATGAGTTGGAATTGGAAAGTATATCAAAGTTGCAACGAAAAGTGCAAAGTGAATGATCATGTAATTGATTATGCCAATCGATTGTAAGACAACACCCTTCTCTGTACATTTAAATTTTAATCATAACAGTGTTGTTGATCAGTGGTCAAAAAAAAAGAGTAAATAGTCACTTGGAAGGAGGGATGTTTGAATATTATTCGCTCTTATTCCGATCACTGTTGGCGCTCTGAGATATAACCTTATATTTAGCCAAGCCTGAATATAAATGCCAGACATCACCTGCGGAGGAGTGTTTTTTTGAGTATAGTGTTCAGGTTTTAAGCTAGACACTATACTCAAAAAACACTCTTCCACAGGTGATGCTCCGCAGTTATACTCAGGCTTGATATTGAGAGCTAACCTTTATTAGCAGAGCGTTTGACAGGACCAGACCAACCATGAGACCCACTTGTAACTTCATCACCCATTGAAAGGTCATAATTTGACATATTTTCATTCCCATAGATATCGTCATCTTCTTCTTCAAACACACCAACTCCAAATGCCTAAATGGATAGAATTGCTTTATAAAACCTTACTTATAGTTTTGTAAAGCAACGTTAATTTACTAGAGTACAAAGTTTTTAAAGGTTTAATTACCAGGTGTGTGCAGTGCTAAAACATAATGGCAAATAATCATTGTGTAGCTTGAGTAGCCATGCCAGGGCTCGAAATAACAGCCGGTCATCACTGTGGAGAAGAGATTTTTCAGAATATTTTCAGCCAAGTTGGCTGAAAA
>JAULBZ010000862.1:0-25971 GCA_032360805.1 Neoturris breviconis
AACACAGCCAGTTAGTGGACTCCAAAAACGGCGCGATATTTATTCCTTTCGTATTTTCTATAAAAATGGCTTATATTCTGAGGAAAACGAACAACGGCAGGTT
The DNA here is from genome assembly GCA_032360805.1 of Neoturris breviconis. Classification (NCBI taxonomy): domain Eukaryota; kingdom Metazoa; phylum Cnidaria; class Hydrozoa; order Anthoathecata; family Pandeidae; genus Neoturris; species Neoturris breviconis. The sequence continues at coordinate 104 of JAULBZ010000862.1, forward strand.
GATGTAGAGCAGAAGCTGCACCAAGCTCGTCCCCCTTTTAACCTTTTTTTAAACAAGGTTCGAGAAAAATTAAAAAAAAGTCAAAAAAGACTGGGGCCGAGCTTGAAGCTGCACAAAACATGTACTACACGCATGCTCATACACGTTTATTATTTATAAGAAACCTAACAAGGGTGTAGTTCTAAAAGTTTCCTATTTTGCTTACAAAATTTCAAGTTTTTAATTCTAAAAGTTTCTTACTAGGTTTCTTAAATATCTACGATTAAATTTGTAAAAGGAGTAAATATAGCCTGTATTAATAGACCTTGATGCATCTCACCCTGCAAACACTTGTTCAAAGTTTGAAGTAAAGACGCTAGAGCAATGTTATTCTAGCGTCTTTTCTGCGGACTTTGAACAAGTTTTTGCCCACTGAGAACACGGGTTTTTTTCTTTTATCATTTGAAACTATCGCGCGGTCTTCATTTTCTCGACCAAAAAATTAATTAAAAAAGCATTGAAAGAAACAAAACCTTATATTCTAAACATTTAAGATGGATAATGAAACCACATAAAGATACTGTTTACTGGAAGTTCTCACCGATACCAAACACCACCAATCTTAAGGTTTGATCAACAAGTTTTTTCATAAGAAACCTGGCGAAGTATTTCTTATTTTGGCACCAAAAAGCTTTGAGTTCTAAAAGTTTCTTAGTCCTATATTTCTTCTTGGGAGTGGGTCCTGTAACGCCGTAGATGAATGTAGTAAAACCCGTTGACATCTGTAGTAAACGTTGATAAATGTAGTAATATCTGTAGTAACGACATATGTAGTAACACCCGTCGACAAATGTAGTAACGTTGTTAAATATAGTAAAAGATTTAACTGACGATAACTGTAGTAAATCGAGAATACACACCTAGTATTGCTTTTTCTGCATATAATATGATCAAACTCTTCTTGGTTACCGCGCGTTTTTTTTCAAAATCCATTCTAAAAATATATTTTAGGACTAAATAGGGCCAATACATTTTCGATAACTAAACAACAGCGTGCGCGTTCTACTCTTCACTGCTCTTTTATAACACAATTCAGACAGTGGACATCTAAAGAAGTAAAAAAATCATGTTCGCTTTGTGACTCTCCTTTTACATTTATTATAATTGTGAAAGTTATCAAAGTTATATGATTTAAAATATCAGCGAAGGAGAGTGGGAAATTGAAAAGTCACTTAATGAAGTCACTTAATGTCTAGATAGAATAGAACAAGAAGACACTATAAAGACACTATTTTTAGCAATATTGTACAATATACTTTTATCTAACAGCAGATGTCATTCTTATAACATGTTCAATTCTATCTTACACTTACATTTTTCTAAAACTTAAAAAGGGGAAAGAGCGTACAAACTTGCAGATGAAGAAATATTCAAGACGTAGAAAGAAAAAAGGGAATCTTTAGGTCCCAGTTGTACTTTTTATAACTTTTATCATGTTCGTAATTGTTCCTGATCAAATATTGTTCTATTGCTTTGTTTTGGATTGTAAAAACACATATGTAGAAAGTGTTGTGCGTCGTACATGCTGTGAAATTTCGTGTAACGTGACATTCTGTTCAGATGCAATTATTTTTTATCTTCATGTCGCCAGTAGTAATTGACATTGCGAGGACAAAGTGGAGAAATATTTCTAGTACAATTATTATCGCATATAAATAGAACAAGAAGGCACTATAAATATATTTTTAATAAACTTTATTTACACCCGCTTTACTGCTTTACTGCAACAAGTATTTGCTCACAAGTGTTTTTTAACAACCACAAAATTTGTTCAGGTGGCTAAAGCCGGTTTCCCACTTCCTATTTTCTGGAATTTTTATTCGACCTGTCAAATATTTGGTTGCAAATAATCCTTTAGTTTTCAAAACAAATTATTTAAAAATGCTCCTTGATAAAATATAGTAAAATACCTAAAATTTCTGTTCCTATAAGTCATTCATTCAAAAGTTATGACAAAAAATTAAATTTAATATACTTTCCCTAAACAAGTATATGTATTCACTACAGTTATCGTCAGTTAAAATCTTTGCTACATTTAACAACGTTACTACATTTGTCGACGGGTGTTACTACATATGCCGTTACTACAGATATTACTACAATTTTGTCAACGTATACTACAGATGTCGACGGGTTTTACTACATTTAACTACGTTTACTCCATATATCGTTTTAGTACATTTATCGGCGTTACATACCTCTCCAGATATATTAGCTCTTTGTGAAAGCTACCTATCTATCTATCAGTAGTGGCAATTTTGTGATACATGGATATCTATGTGATCCATGGATATCTATCTATATCCTATAAACCGTAAAGACCCTCCCATACATATGCATGGTCTTGATCTGTATGTTCGTGACAACTTACCAATTGTTCGTGAATCTACTCTCGAAGATTCGAAGGAATCTTTTATGTGCCATCGTCTCTCACTTCTTCACTCTACTAGTTATTTGTTTCTTTCTTTATCGCTCTCCTTCATCCCAGTCTTGCAGTGTTGTTGAATCTGTCTCCAACGCCAATATTTTTCTTTGGCGACTTTAACGTCCATCACTCTGATGAGCAGACATATTCTAATGGTATCAACTCATCTGGAACTGATTTTTGTAATTTCTTTTTCCAAATCATTAATTCAATTTTCTACTCGCTTCCCTGATCGTAATGATCAATCGTCCTCTCTACTTGACCTTTTTCTATCTTCTAACCCGAATGTTTACAAGGTTTCTTGTCAACGTTTTCTTGACAACTCTGACCATGTTGTTGTCAATGTTGACATCTCTCTTAATTCTAAGGCTGTTCAACAATCACCATTGCACCGAATCTTGTACAATTTCTGGAAAAGCTTCCATGGCTTTCTTCGTAATGTTCCTTGGAATGCTGCCTTTGATCTGCAAGCCGAAGCTTGTGCAAGGGAAATTTATCTTGGCTACATGCTGGTATAGACGTCTTTGTTCCGTCTCGTAGATACCAAGTAAAGGCTCATTCCTCACCATGGTTCTCTTTTGCTTGTGCTGTTGCTATTGCTCATAGGAATTACTACTTCCATCTTCTTTAACGGTCTAATTTTGATGGGAATTAACGTCCCTTGCTTCTGCTAGGAATAACTGTAAAAGAGTCATTCAAGATGCCAAATCTGATTATGAGCACAGGGTTCATAATACACTGACATCACAAAAGATTGACTCTCGTTATTTCTGGCGAATCTGCAATAGCTTTACTAGCAAAGGGGAATCTTCAATCCCACCTTTATTCCATGGGCCTGAAGTTCTTACGTCTGCTAAAGATAAAGCTGAGCTTTTCGCAAAGCTATTTAGCAATAACTCAACGATTGATGATTCTGGTCATAGTCTGCCTGACTTTCCAATTAGGACAAAATCTTGATGACTTTGTTATTAGTTCTGAAAAGGTTGCTGCTCTGGTTGCTGGGCTTGACCCATCAAAGGCCACTGGTCCTGATGGTTTTCCTGTTATCGTTCTTCAGAAGTGTTCTCCTAAACTTTCTCCAATTCTCTCCGAATTATTTGTTAAGGGTATTAGTGAGTCTTTTCATCCCTCTTGCTGGAAAGTTCCTTCTGTCATTCCTGTTTTCGAAAACTCTGGTGAGAGATCTGATTCCCACAATTATCGTCCTATGAGTCTACTAATGCTGGTGTTTCCCAAGACTCAGTCCTTGGTCCTACACTTTTTCTTATCTTTATTAACGACCTTCCTGACAGCGTCTTGAGGACATTAGCTATCTTTGCTGATGACACCACAGTATATTCGTGTTCGCGCAAGTCTAATGATGCCTTTGACAAGGTTGAAATGGATGCTGAGCTTGATCTACGTACTGTTGTTAAATGGGACAATAAATGACTTGTTACATTCAATGCTTTCCAAAACAAAACTTCTTTATATTAATCGATTTAAGGAACCAACTTCCTAGGAATAACCAGTTTTATCATCTCGGTGTAACCTTTTGAAATGACTTCTCCTGGAGTACCTAATTGATTCGTTTGCCAAATCTGCTGCTAGGAAGTTGGTTCTCTCTATCGAGCATAGAACTTTCTTTCCCTAGAGAGTATCCATATCTATACAAGGCAACCATTCGTCCTTGTGTCATATTTGGGCTGGTGCCTTTGCTCTTTGTCATCAAAGTTACAGTCTTTGTCTCATTGTCGCAATGTTAATTCACTGTCCTTATTTCATACGTACTTCCATCGTAGTTGTTCTGTGGTAAAATTGTTCGTTCATAGCACTAGATGCTCATGTAATACTCATTATTTTACTGTTCAGTTACTATTTTGCCACAAACACTTCTATTTAACTAGTTCCTTTCCTCGCACATCTGACTTGTGGAAATCGTTAACATTATCTTGCTTTCCACCATCCTATGATCTTCAAAAATTTAAGTGTAATGCTAATTCTTATCTTTCTAATGTTAATTCTTATCATTCATCTTTGTAAACACTGTGTCATTCTTTTGTAGCTCTCTGCTAAATAGTGGCCTTGATGCCTTCCAAGCGACTTATTTAAAAAAGTATTCTATATCTCAGATTAGTATTGTTTAGACTGGAGTCGGCTTCGGAAATATTGTTAGTATAATTATCGGGGGAAAAAAGATTTCCACCTGCTAAAATTTATCCCGACTTTTTTTCCTCGACTTACGTTTTTCCTGGACTTACATTTTTCCTCAACTTTTATGTACTTAAGTCGACGCAAATGCTTTGAAGTAGCGAGTTAACTTTACTTGTGGTGAAGCTAAATACAAGAATAGGTAATTTATCCGAGCGCAAATTTATTCATTTGATTTTCATTGGATATTTTTCAAGTGATAGTTTTCATTATATTATCATTGGCTTTTTCTTTTCTTTGATTGGTAGATTCAACAAAAGGCATTGCATATTTGTCTTTGGATTTTCATGGCTTTATCATCGCCTGAATTTCTAACTCGGGAAATGATTATTTTTTATTGGCCATTTATTGACCTTTCATTGGCTAATATAATTTCTTTAACATGTTTTTCTCGTTGTTTTTTATGATTGTGTTACAATATTTTGTTACCCAATGATTATTTATCATGGCAGCTTCATTGGTAAGTCACGGTCTTCGAAATTTTTTGATTTTTTTAAAGCAATGAAAACAAATTCATTGGCCTATTTATTGTTTTTGGTGAAACTCATTGGAAACTCATTGTCTATTTTCCAGTAGTGATAGACTACTGAATACGGACCAGTGTAACTCCTAATATGGAGATTTACGTGATCGTATTCACTAGTCTTTTAAGGTGTGCATGTTAACACTAGGCTATTTAGGCACTCCTCGACACTAAGTGAGGGGGCAGATTCCCCTTCCCCTCGTCATCTCTAGATTTCTTTAGTATTACACCATGAATCTTGGTATGATATTAGTACCAACTGTACTGAATATTTTGGCCCAAGAATATTTTTGATGACGTCAAATTTTTTTGATGACGTCATAATGTTATCACTTTGTCTGATTATCGTAAAAACAAAAATTCATTTTTTGGTAGCTATGGTGACCTTCAGTGAGGGTGTGGTCAAGGGAGATTGGGTCCTATTTTTAAAAAAAAAATAGAAACCTAAAACTCTGTACATAGCGCATTCCAATCAAGGGTTATACAATATAATATGGGAGGGGGTGGATTCAGTGCTATTAGGGCTAAAGCATAAAGAGTTTTATTTACAAATTAGCAGAAAAGATTCTATGTTCATGAGTGCTAAATTTACAGTTTGGATTGGATGCTTTTGATAACAGAATAACAGTTATTGATTCACCTCAATCTATTTTATTTAATCTAAAAGAAGAAGTACAGAATCCTGAGTGTCCATTCAAAAGTATCAGTGGTTTAAAATTTCATTCCTGATTATCTACGAATCAGTCCTGGATTGATTTTCAAATATTATTATAGTAATCTATGCATGCATTAGCTTAACCATAGTTATCTATGGCTCAACCGTTATGGTATAGTAATTGAACTAAAGCATGACAAATTACCGTATATTTTCTCACCACTCTTACAACACGGCCCTTGTGAAGTTTTTATTTATGAACAATAGCTATAAGATCGTCATTTTCCCCTTTTTTATTATGTAATGTCTTTTATCCATGGTAGAGAAAGATAACAGTTTGATAACAGTCTGATGATAGCAAACGTCAGTAAGGCTTAGTTCTTACGTCTCACTGTAGCTTAGGTTTCAATAGCGCGTTTTCCATTAAAAAGATCTTAGAGAACAAAGAAAACAAAGTTTAAAGTGACCTTAAATTGACACCTTTGATTGAATAATTAAATAAAAATTCAAATAAATCATATTTTGGACTACAGCTAGGTTTACACGCTACGATGAATCGGGTCGCTTTTGTCTACCATCTTGAAAAATCAGCCAGGGCTCAGACAGAGCTGTACTATTCTATCCACTAGACTAGAGAAGTCGTTTGCTAAAAAACACAGCAGGGAAAAACTGAAAACACGGTGGAGAGAGCGAACACCAAAAAAAGAGACGATTTCCACCGTAACTGCCGTATTATGCCGTAAGCTCCCGGATTTTGCCGTTTTACGCTAAAATAACAAACAGCAGCCTTCCCAGGTTATCTATCCACATATTGTTCTGAGCCGTAAAAATCGACATAATCGACCCGATTAACCGTCGCGTGTAAACCTTGCATTATTTCAATGTATGAAATGAGCTTAAGAATAAACAATGACTGTGCGTGTTGAAACATAAAAACCGCATCGTGGCTAGATACGTTAAAAGTATATAAGATTAAAATCATGCAACGTTTGCAACACAGTAAGAATATTCAGGTAACGGAGTTTGTTTATTATAGCATTATTTGTCTTTGTTATTTCTTTGTTGGATAATGCAACTTAATGCAATCACATTTTCAATTTGAACGCCTCTGTCGGCACTTGACGTTGTTTCGACGTAAAATAAAATGTTATTTAGAAGTTCTGACGTTCTTTTTTACGTTGAAATCACCTGTGGAGGAGTTTTTTGTTTATAGTTTTCAGCTTTGAAGCTTAAACCTATGCTCAAAAAAACACTTTCCTAAAGGTGATCTCCGGCAGTTCTTAAGGCTCCAACTATAGTTTCTAATCCATAGTCTCGTTTCTTAGAACTACCCTGCCGGAATATGACATCAGAAACCATGTTGCGGCGACTTCTTTTTGACGTTGTCTGGACGTGTAGTTTCGACGTCATGTGCCCAGTAGATATGATCATAAGCCTACAGATTGAAAGTAAACCTTATTTCTTCTATTTTAACTCTATTCTTACTAGGGGATTGGGGGCTTGGGGAGGGGAGGGGAGGGGAGGGGAGAAGAACCCTTCTTTTATAATTTTTGAAATAACTTCTGAATGAATGGCTTATACGACTGGAAAGTTTAGGAATGTATCTATAATTTATCAAGGAGGATTTATCTGCAATCTTGGACATAAAATAAGAGATAAGTAAAATACAAGTAAAATAAAAAATGCGGAAAACAACCACAAACATTCCCCGTAAATTTAGGACTTGGTATCTTAGGGCTTTTTGCAGTCGACCGATTTTGTTGTTCCCAGCAGCACAGTACCCAGGCTTTTGGAACAAATTCGAATTTTTGTGGCATTCGTCTTGCTTATCAAAATTCTAGACTTTTTTTTCTCCAAGTTGAAATTTCGATTTCTTGAAAAAATTCACTTTGTCTACAGTAATTTTTTCCAAGATTGTAGTATCGTTTTGAATTTATTTTTTTGCGCCATCTATTTTGTCTTGATGACATCATCTTTAATGCAAAAAATAATTGCTTGTTATGTGTTGAATTTTTTTGAATGACTGGCTTATACGACTAGAAATTTTGGGACTTTTCCAATAAGTTTTCGCTAGGATCATTCTGAAATAAGTCTGGTTATATACACAAAAATAAAACTGTATCAGACTAAATCATTACTAAATACATATCACACCATATATGGCAATACACAGTCCGAATACGGAGTTATACAGGACCGTATTCGGTAGGCTTTCATGCTGTAATGAAAAATAGATTTATCTATGGCTGTTAACTTTATTTATTAGCAGACGGATATAATCACTAGATGGAATTTCCGAAAATATTCTTAACAATCTCATTAGTATAATTAGCAACTATTCAGTAAATTTCCTGCTAAACATACCTAGCACCCAGGATTTTTTTTGCTGAAATAAGGTAGCCTGGTAACCAAGTAGTGATATAATTAACACAAAAATAATTACTGACACAGAATTAAGTATTAACATGTTATAAAATTCGTTTTTATTGAATTTTTATTTATTTTAAGATGTTGATGGAGGAAAGCTGTTTAAGAGGTTTGTTTCAAATATTGTTTTCAAAATCAAACAAACCTGAATGTAACTGCCATAACTGTAGGCTATCACCTGTGCAGGAGTGCCATTTGAGTATAGTTTTCAGCTACAAAACTATACTCAAAATCACACATTCACAGGTGATTTTCGGTTTCATATTATGGCTGTTCACGTGTTTACAAGTTCGTATCATCCCCACAAAAAGCTCCAAAATCGACTAACAGGTCCAAGTATAAATTTTTAAAAATTAATACAATAGAAGGGTGCATGAACTCTAAATTCTAGTTTCTGAGGTGGATCTCCACTAGGTCAATTTGCTCTCGCGAATTCTGAATGAAGCCATTACATTGGTTGAAAGCAAAGTCAGAACCAATGTAATGCTTCATTTAGAATTCGTGTGAACGAATTCGCGTAGTGTAAGTCAGCCTTTAGTTTAATTAAATACCGCAAAACCAGTGCATAAGAGTTGATTTCCGCTAAGTAAAAAATTATCCGCAAAAGCCAAAAGAAGATATTCCATTGGTAGAAATTGACATCACCATCACGTGCAAATCAATCTTCCCATGGGCACATGATATTGGAACAACCTCGGAACAACATCAAAACGACATCGTTTTGACGATGTTTCGACGTCGTGTGCCGGCAGGTTAAAGTCACTTGAAAGAACAATAGAATCAATGAAAAGGTCTTGCTCAGTTGACAAAAACTTGTTCAAAGTCGGCAGTAAAGACGTTAGAACTACGTTGTTCTAGCGCCATTACTGCAGACTTTGAACAAGTATTTGCCCATTGCGTGTACGCCGGTGATTTAGTTTTTCTACCATTGCTTGAAATGAGGTGAGTATTAGAGACCTGTCAACTAAGATTAATATTTCTGTATCATTTTCACACCTTTCTTCTTCGACTTTCTATCTTTTACAATTATTTTAGGTATGGATGATAAAGAGAACACCAACAGAGAGGTTTTAATATGATCAAAAGTCTGCGTTAACATTGTTTAATCAGGATATTAATTGGATTAGTTTATACGCAGAAATATGGCCGAACTTACGTTAATACAATTGGTCGGCATTGTATTTATTGTCGTGTTCTGTTTGGTTGTGTTACTGACGATCGTGCTTGAATGTCTTGGTCGTTGTCATTGTTCTTTGAGGAAGTTAAGTAAAAGGACTGGTAATGAATTGGAAAATATCACATGGTCAAAATGTCAACAAGTGGATATGAGTTCAGGTATTGGTTGCGCATGCGCAAGTATAATTTGTTATTGCTGTTGGAAAGAACGAGATGCTGACGTATTCAGTTTACCTTTAAAATATCATGCATCCTTAAACATAAGCAGTAGAGATAATCTAACTGATGCATCTTGCAGTGTGTGCTTAGAACATCTTGTTGATGGATCAAAGCTAATTAAACTAGACTGTAATCACACGTTTCACAAAACCTGTATTATAAAATGGTTAAAACAAGCAAATCGATGTCCTTTATGTTCGAAAATACAGCCAGTTGATGTGATATCATCAAAGAAAGAAGATACCTATGTTATGATGTTTTTAGATGAAGTATAAAAGATCTGTGGTCGAAAATAATCGAGGATATTAATTTATCAACGCTTTGACGTCAAAACGTCTTTTTTATGTCACGTGTCCATTGGATATCTACTTGTGTAAGATTGATAGACTTGTTTAATCCTGGACTTTAGAAAACATTACGGTTCACATCAACAAGTCATGAATATTGAGGGTTGATTTCCTCGAGGCACATGGTGTGGCTTTAATTTCTATTAATGAAATCAAAAAAATTAAATGCTGTATTTACATTGTTCCAATACCTAGCGCGACATGCGATGGAAAAACATACCCATAATGCATATCCTGAAGAAACATAAAAGAAACCTATGGTTTTGACTAAATGAATGATTACAAAGAATTAGTAATACTTTATCTCCGTAATGCTCACCTGTTGTCACAATAAATAAAGTGCAAATTGAAAAAGTCATAATTATTATCTCCGTAATGTCTATTTATTATCTCCATAATAATTTACAACAGTTAAAATTCATATATTTATATGCTACAGAAATATACAGATAAGTTTTTTGCATGAATAAAGATAAAATTTCTAAACAAAAATCAGTTTCCAGTGGGCAAAAACTTGTTCAAAGTCCGTAGTAAAGTCGCTAGAATAAGGTCTTCAACATTGTTCTGGCGTCTTCACTGTAGACTTTGAACAGGTTATTGCCCACTGGGTTATAAATTGTAAAGACTACAACCTCAATCCAGTACTCTCTCACCTTACTCTCTCGTACATATTACACGACGTTCAGTCGGCAAAAAGTCCAGAGCAAAGGCGCTAGAACAATGTTGAAAACGTTGCTAGAACAATGTTGAAAACATTATTCTAGCGTCTCTACTGCGGGCTTTGAACAAGTTTTTGCCCACTGGGAGGAGTATCACACTTGCTGAGGTTGGTGCCTTATGTCAATATTTCTCGTGCTGCTTGAACAAGATAGACATGAATGGCTAGATATCTGTGGAGAAGTGTTTTTGAAATATAGTTTTCAACATTGAAGCTGAACACTATACTAAAAAACACTCCTCCACAGGTGTATTGTCTGGCGGTTATATTCAGACTTAATTATGTACCAAATATTTCAATTTTTAACGTATCCTGGGAAACATGTTTTGTATACGATATCTGTGGAGAAGTGATATATGAGAGCCTGAAGCTATGCTCAAAAATAACTCCTCCATAGTGATTATTTACTCTCATTTTGAACACTAAGGTATACAGCTATATTAGGTACTATTACCCACAATTCCACATGATCTTTCTAATGTGACTGTGTTTTTAGTGGATGTAAAGCTCAATTCGGCTATCAAGAACTGCGAAGAAGGTTCTTAAACGATGGTGTAATTGATTAGTTTACCAATCAATTGCAAGATCATCGTAGGTAGGTAGGTAAAGCCAATAGAAGACATTCCATTGGTAGAAATTGACGTCGCAAGCACGTGACGTCAATTTCTACCAATGCAATGTCTTCTTTCGGTTTTCACAACGAATTTTTAGCCTAGTAGAAACCAACCATTACTAGACTATATATACTTGTTTATGCAATAATTTATAAAAATTAAAATTTATCTAAGTAGCTACATCATATTCATATTGTTCATGGGTTAAAAAATATTGCAGTTGAGTAGCTTGTTCAAAAAGAATATACCGGTAACATTCAATTACAAAACCATTCCCAGCCGGCACACGACGTCGGAACGGCACAACATCGTAGATACTATTAGCATATTTCAAACGCTGGTTATCTATAAGGCTAAAGATGGCTCTTAATTCTTTTTTCATCAAGGCCAACCTCACGAAGAACAAAAAAACATGCTGTGAATTCTACACGCAAAATATTTCCACCGTTGAAAGTACTTGCATCAATGGCAGAAAAACTATATGCTGTATTTTCTCGAATAATTGCCACATATTAAACTTTCTCAACAAACATGAGGTCTCAAAATTTCGCTTTAAAACCAACTTTTTTGTTACAGTTAAATCGACTAAAATTGACAAAATTCAACAAAAACGAATCTGAATGTTAGGTCAATGAGCTTGCAATGAATTGGTTTCTTTGGTAGATCATTGACTTAGTACTCTTTTCTGTAGATATCATTTTTGAGACGGTTCCTTATCGAGGCGGCGTTTACTTCAAGATTAACAAGATAAAGGGAAGACGTTGTCCAGTCAACAAAACTTTCGTGCCCTGGCTACACGCATATGATATATGTATATGACAATTATGCATAGTTATATGTATGTGTATAGTCTACATGTATATAGGCTACATGTATATTGACTGCATGTATATAGGCTATTGTGTAGTGCACATAGACAACTATAAGTATATAGATTATATGTGATTAAGCATCTTCGAGCAAGCGCAGCACTGAGGGTGATTTTTAAATTATTTTTCATAAATGTGTGATGCTTATACGAAGGGCTTATATTATTCGAGGAAATACGGAGAACTGAATGTGGTCAAAGATATTGCGACTAAAGTTCTTAACGCAAGACCGATTAACCCAGTACTCTTCTCCGCTGATGTTTTTATACCAGAATAAAACTGGTCTCTAAAACGTTGGAATACCCCATCCAACTTCTAAAATTTCAATAAACATGCCTAAAGGCGGATCTCCATTAGGCAAATTCGTTGGCTCGTATTCTAAATAAAGCCATTACATTAATAACCTGACAGGTTATTAATGTTTTCAACCAATGTAATAACTTCATTTAGAATTCATGCGAACGAATTCGCCAACTGGAGATCTGCGTTAACTTTAAAATAAAATTCTCACTGGACCAGCCATGCGCTCAACTGATAAAAAATATGTGTGATGAAACTATCTACAACATCCCAGTTATTTAAGTCAATGTAAATCCAGTGGGCAAAAAAAATGTTCAAAGTCCGCAGTAAAGAAGCTAGAAAACGTTGTTCTAACATCTATACCACGGACTTTGAACAAGTTGTTGCCCACTGGGAACATTAGAGACCATCTTAGATCCTAAAGAAACTGCAGAGAAGCGTATTATATCAACGGGCTTGTAATGGATTGGACGTTTAGTACGAAGCAACCAATCAATTGCAAGATCGCTCACTCAGTACTCTCCTCTGTAGATTCTATTTTGAGAAGTTCCCTTATTTTATAACTGTCAACGATTGGTCTCATAGTATTGAACGAACCAATCAATAGCAAGTTCGTTGACATAACACCCTTCTTCGCAGATGTACTATCTACAACATTTACTTCTTCTATTATCATCATAAGCAGCATTAATTTTCGCTCCATTTGTATGAGAAGATGGATTCCCTAAAACTGATAAAAACAATATTGAATTAGCTACATTTCATTAAAAAAATCCCACGCATAATGACATGTTCGTAAATTAGTGTGCAAATTTGAGCAATTATGGACATTTACACCTCACCTGTTTCATAAGGTGGCTGTGTTCATACCTATGAAGAATTGAAGATAGTTTGTTCCCTTGATAAGTTGTAACGATTAGGTTTATAAATCTGGAAGTTCTAGGAATTTCTAGGAATCAAAAGAACCGACATATAAGGCTTTATTTTAAAGTATTCCCAGGGGAAGAGTGCTGAATCAACGATCTTGCAATTGAAGAAAACAATCAATTGCAAACTCGTTGACTTAACGCTCTTCATCATAGATTAATTTTTAAAGATGCAATGCTATCTTCCCTATATCTTGAGAAAATGCTAAATGCTAATGCTAAAACACATAACCTAGCATCCTCGGATGTTCAGAAGAAGTGAAGATACAAATCGAACAGCAAACTAAAAAGTTAAATTTTGATACTCTTGCATCCAAACTCTCCACTAGATAATGAACTGTTAAGAACAAATAAACCCTGTCTTAAAATTCCTCTAAAGAAGGCCATAAAGATGCAGTTGGAACTGTTACCTAAAGTATCTCTATACTTCTTCTGCAAACGATGTTCTCAAACTGTGTTTTATTGAAAGCACTTTGGCTGAGTACCTAATCTTGAAGTTTACATATTTAAATATCTCAAGACTATAATACAGATTCATTGGTAACAAATTGTTACTTCAGCATCTTTTCTGCCGTTGTACTTCATTTTTTTTTCTTTGACTTGTTACATTGCATCACATAGCACTACAACTTTAACGAAAATTCTGGATCCTTTATTGTGCAGATTCACCCTTAAGAGCAAAAAAGTCCAGTTGGAATTTTTGTGACTGTCCACAATCAATCGCACACAAATTATGAGCATGTCCACAAAAAGTATCTGTGGAGAAGGGTACCAATTATATGGGTTTGTAATTAATTGGTTACTCCTCTTTCATAGCATAACGGAAATAGCTTTGCAAATGAGTGACTATTACAACTTCCGTGTAGACACGTCGTAGGAAAAACGTGTAACAACGGCAAAGCAAAAAAGTTAAAAAAATGTACAAAATTAAATAATTAATCTATGATGAAGAGCGTTAAGTCAACGAGCTTGCAATTGATTGGTTTCTTCGGTAAGAAACCAATCAGTTGCAAGGTCGTTGATTCAGCAAGATCCTATAAACAATTAATAATTTCGTCACATTTAACTTAATATATTTTATTATTTGTTATTATTATTAACACTATTTTTTTTATTTACTTTTAACCAGCATTATAGCCTATATACATATAGCCCTACACATAGCCTACATACATATAACTTATACTTTACTGTTACGTGCAAACGCTAACTAGTACGTTCATCCAATATTAATTACCAAACGGTAAGCTTTATTTGTTAGTAAGCTATATTTGCTCTACCAGTCAGTAAGCTGTATTTGCTACAATGGTAACACGTTTGAGTTAGCAGCATAAGGCAGCCTTTACACGGTCCCCTAAATGAGTTTCACATTAAACGAGCTTGCAATTGATTGGTTTCTTTGGTACGAAGGAACCAATCAATTGCAAGATCGGTTAATGAGTTTATTTAGGAGTCCATATAAAGGCTGCCTAATGAAGTCAACTTTAACTAATTGCAAGCAATTGATCAGTAACATAGGCACAAGCTGTTAGTGGTGGGAATCAGGTGACACCTGCCGTGACATCTTCGGGTGCACGTTAACTCAATTCTGACTGCCTTTCTGGTTAGTATGGGGCACGATTCGATCCCCTCATACAGCCGGGGTTACCAACCCCAGTTGGCAAACCCATGCTAGAATTGTGCCTGTGTTTTAGCCCGAGGGAGGCAGTAACAATATACCATACCATACCATATCAAGAAATAAAAATAATCAATAGATTGAAAAGAGAACCATCAAAGGACCATATATCTGGTGAAGAATACCAGGTCGATGATTGCCAACGTCATGTGTTGGCAGGGTATTGCATTTGCAATAGATATCCAATTAATAGCAAATACACTGTTGCAAGACATAGAAAAATGAATTTACCTATCGTTTCAGATTGCTGTTTTTTACCAGTGATCAAACTACCATTACCCATTTCTATTTTACTAGATTTTTCGTCTCGTGTACTAACCTCACGAAGTACAGCTTGGTCAAAACATAAAGAAGTCATGCGCGTGAAGAATTCTTTTACGTTTTTACCTGAAAAAAATTTATAAATATACCATATATTTGTGTAGAAGAAAGAACAAATCAATTGAAATGTCATGTCAAGTGCTCTTCTTCACAGATAACATTTTGAACACCATGATTTTCTTTCCACAAAGCCAGGCTAAACGGCAGTAAATTGATTCCTAAATCACCTAAATTGGGAGCAAACGAATTCGCCTAGTAGAAACCCTTAAGCAATTTTGATCAGAAATGCATCAAAACCATCCCTGTTATTCATTCTGGACAGTATAAAATATTATCCAACCTGTTTTAGCAGAGACTTCCCAATACTCAGCATTTAGTTGATTAGCTATATCGATAGCTCTTTCTCTAGTTTCTTCTAGTACATTTTCTTTCTATGAAATTAACAGGAAGAAAACAATTCGTAGGACTTAAATCATTACTAGAATTGATCGAAATAAGAAAGACGAATCATTTTTGAGCATGGCTTCAGGCAACATTCCATGCTCAAACAGCGCTACTTCAAGTTTATTATTTAGTTCCCAGGGAAAAAGTGCTGAATCAACGATCTTGCAATTGATTGGTTTCTTCGTACCGAAAAAACAATCAATTGCAAACTCGTTGACTTAACACTCTTCATCATAGATTAATTTATCGACTTTGGCTTCTTTAAAGCTGCTACAATGTCTGCTTTTTGGAACAAAATTCACAATTTAATATTTACATAGATAGCAACCTTTTTATAAGAAATCCCAGTATGCAAAGACTTGTTCAAAGTCAGCAGTAAAGTTGTTCTAACGTCTTTACCGCGAACATTGAACAAGTTTTGTTCACTGGGTATTATCTCACCATTAAATCAAGTTTATTTCCAACTAAAAACACTTCTGGTGTTGTGCTTCTTGTCTTCTCTAATGCATCATCTAACCAATTGCTAAGAAATATAGATCACAACAAATAATCAATGTGGAAGAGTGATTTTAGAGCTTTGCTTCAGCCTAGAAAGCCTGAAGCAATTCTTAAAAATCCCTCCTCTACAGTGATTATTTGCTCTTCGTGTAAATGGGAACAGTTATAGAAATTAGAACAAACAACCTGGAGCTTATATGCCCTATTTTATCTGAGTGTTTATTAATTTTTTGGGACAGGGTGTTTGTGGGCGTTTATGAGAGGGAAGGGGTGCTTATTTCAAAATAAATATCCCAGTACCTGTGAAATTATTACCGATATTATTATTCGGGCGTGGATGTCTTAATTCTTTACCATAGAATAGCATTCTTTTAGCATAAAAACGTTTGACTTTAGGGGGGGGGGACGTAAATGTTTAAAAGACAGGCAACAAAGTATTTTTAAAAATATTTTTTTCACAAATTGGACAAACAAAATAATAAGGAACATGATTGATTAATATAGTGGAGAAGAGTGTTATATTAAGGGGTACTCTTCTCCTTCATAGAATAAAACACATACTTTGCATTTGTAAGAGATACAGGACTAGTAAGGTCAAATACCACCATCACAACTAAAATGAGAATATGAAAAATTAGTACGCTGTGCCCTCCACTCCCAGGTCCCCCCCAAGCAAAGTCATTCCTCTAGCAAATAAATAACATTTTGTCCACCAACCCCTGGCCCCCTGACAAAGCTGTCCTACTGGAAAATTAACAGCCCTCTATTGTATATACCGGATCTTACAAAAAGAGTCATGGCAATATCAGTTAGAAAGTGACATTCCAGGGCTTAAAATACAGCCGGTCATCACTGGGGAGATTTTTCAGAATATTTTCAGCCCAATTGGCTGAAAATATTCTGAAAAATCTTTTCTCCAGTGATGACTGACTGTTTTTTCAAGCCCTGATATTCATAAACTAAACATGTATATGCAATGGGAAAAAATATTAATCGATTGATATTAACAATTTATGTTGCTCTATATTACCATCCCCCCCAAGGAAATGTATCTCCAAAAAATAAATCTCTCCTCCTAAAGGGGAGCAAATTTTGCCATTTCTCCCAAAGCAGGTAAATTTTAGAAATCTGAGTCCCCCCTCAGCAGACTAGGGGGGGAGGACACTATGTTAGGACCTGATAAAAGTTAATATAACCTCACGATGGATTACCTCCTTCATAATATGTTAAATCAAAGAGCTTGCAATTGGTTGGTTTCTTCAACGCAAAGAAACCAATCAATTGCAATATCATTGATTTGGCACTCTTCCCCCGGAAACAAATTTTAGAGATGGCCCCTTTACTTGTGTTTAATTTTGCGTCGTATTAATTTTAGGTCCACTTTAAATTCATGCGATATAAATTTGCACCCTTTAAACATAATTTATAATTTGCTCAGTTTTAAATGTATGCACTTAATTTGTGATAACTTGTGAGAAGATAGTGAGGACATTTAAATTTGTGCGTCATTTGATATTTTGCTCTTGCTTAAGCACTACTAAATAACAGTACAAAATACCAGTATAAAACGTTCTTTTACAAACTCACCATGTGCACCTCTATAGTAAGCACCAGTGATACATCTAAAACGTTCTTCACCAGATGTATCCCACCTAGAAGACACAGAATTAAAATAGTTCTAAAGACCTTTAAATCATATCAACAAAAGAGAATAAAAGTGAATGAGCTAACAAATTTCAAAATTCCACTCAGATGAAATAACAGCAAGTGGTGAATGTTTATCATACAACAGTAAAATATTTTAAGGGTTGCGGAGCGTGGGTGTATAGGCACCACTATGTTTGCAAGCGAAATTTTAAGACAGGCAAGCCGGCAGAGGAACGCAAGGGGCCAAAGGAAGGCAACAGAGCCAAGGCCTAGACCGGACTAAAATCTCTAAAATTGCTACTCACAATTTTTAAACACATAAACTCTGGATGCTACTGTATTCAAGAAATATCATTGAAGTTGAACGGCGTAAAACGCAACTTACATCTGTAAATGAAACTCTTGATTTAGTATTTCGTATTTTTTTAATTCATATTCAACACCTATAGTTGGTTTGTAATCTCTTTCAAATAAGTTACGACAATATCTAAACAATAAGAATTAACAATGTATAAAATATCACTTTGAAATTACTTGAATTCTTCTATGGGAGAAATCAATCAGACTTTACTCTACCTTCTGGATATAATTTTTAAACATCTTTTTAGAGATTGAGGATTTTTTCTGTGAAAACAAATAACCATGAAAATAGTACTGACTTTCCATTAGTCTATTAAGGCCGTTTTCCATTCGGAGATATTTACTGCTCGGACGGGAAAATACTGCGCGGAATTTATTTCGAGCATGCGTATTTGTGAATAAATCGATATTTTTTCACAAATACGCATGCTCGAAATAAATTCCGTGTGGGATTTTCCCGCCCGAGCAGCAAATATCTCCGAATGGAAAACGGCCTTTAAGGTTAAAGAAATTTATCCTATATATTTATATTGACCTTTATATTGACGTTTTTTATAAATGTACCAAGTTTCATGCCATAAGTATTAGTGGTTTAGAAATAAACATCACATTCTTTTTAGAGTATTTTTCATTATTAATGACGTCAAAGCAGGTATCAGTGACGTCATCAAGTCAATTTTTTTGGGTAAAGTGTTTGCATTGAGTTGTTCTATAAGTCTGCTAAGTTTCATATCATAAGCATTAGCGGTTCGGAAAAAAATGGCAGCAGGCACTTTATTCCCCAGGGCTACACCAACCAAATATAGCTCAGTGTTAAGACTGTTTTCCACTTCAGAAAATTTTCCTAGGAAATGCACACGCATAGAAAGAAATTTTAAACATTCCATTGGTAGAAATTGACATCACACGATGTGATGGAGTGATTTTTGAGCATCCTCAGGCTACAAAACCTGTAGATTTGCTCAGAAATCCCTCCTCTGCATCGTGTGATGTCAATTTCTACTTATGGAATGTCTATAACTTCTTTCTACGCTAGCACATTTTCCGTTCCGCTTTGCAGTGGAAAACGGCCATTAGGGTAGTATCAATGCAAATATTCCTGCCAACATCATAAACTTTCAGAGAAGAAATTCAATATAATAACCTACTGGTAATATATAAAATGAAATGTATAAAATAAAAACTGTAGTTGGTGTAAGGGGCAACTGACAAAATGAAAATGATGCTAAACGTAATTCTGAAATCCAGAAAGATATTTTTTCCTAAAATCTTTACAAAGGCTTCGCTACTGCCATTTATTGATAACCCTGCTTCTAGAAATTGCATATTCAAACTAGCCTTAGATATTTATTCTGGTAACTGGTATAACTTAGGAGAAGTAGAGATTAGCAAGGGTGTCAATTATATTGTGAAGCATGCTTCTTATTGGCAATACAAGGTTCAGTACATCTTATTCTAAAATATCAAGCCTGAATATAACTGCCGGACATCACTTGTTTTTTAAAATACTCCACCCCAGATGATGTCCAGCAGTTTCAGGCTTGTGTATTACTTTTCTAGAAAATTCATAGTTCAGTCTATACAGGTAATCACTGTGGATGATAGATTTTTGAGCATTACTTCAGCCTGAAGTTATGATTAAAAAATTACTCCTCCATTGTGATTATTTTCAAACACTGCTATTAGTTACTACTTGAGCATTTTGTTAATCACTCAGTGGTCGAGAGCGAATAATCACTGTGAAGAAGTGATTTTTGAGCACAGCTTCAGGCTACAATGCATATACGATGCTAAAAAATCCTTTCACAGTGATTATTTATTTATTCTTATATCAACCACTGTAGTCATCGTAGGTAGGTAGTATAGTACTCAAAATAGAAGCTGTGGAAGAGAGATTATCTGTTAGGAGCCATCTCTAAAATTCGTTACAAAAAGCAGATCTCTTAGCAGCTTTAAAATAGTAAAATTCGATAATTTTGAGAAAATTAATCTATGATGAAGAGTGTTAAGTCAATGAACTTGCAATCTTCGTCCCGAAGAAACCAATCAATTGCAAGATCATTGATTCAGCACTCTTCCCCTGGTAACGGATTTTGGAGATAGTCCCTTAATAGCACTGGTTATATAGAATATTAATTTACCGGTTAATAAGACTAGTTTTTCCCACAGACATATCACCAATAACAATACTTTTAGCCACTTTTAAACTGAAATATAATATTAATAATAATAATCCGATAATAGCGTTTGAAAGAAGAGCAAATAGTCACTGTGGAGGAGGGAATTTTGAGGATAAGCAGTGATTATTCAATTTCATTCCAAACACTGAAGACATTATCATCAAAACCATCTTTATATATTAATATTGGTGAGAAACTAACACTAAATTACCGTCTAAAAGCGTTGTATGTTATTGAATTCTCACATCAACGTATTACATTACCTGCAGAAGAAAACAGACCAAGTGATATCTGGAAGAATCAAACTTGATCTGTGGAAGAGGCTAAATTTACTTACTTTTAACGTACAAATATATTTAGATGGTCCCAAAGAAACATATTGGAAACCATATCACAGATACTTTTATTAGTTATGTAGGTACTCACGTGCTTATGTTTATTACGCATACCTTTTAAAAACCTCCAAACCCATTGTAGAATAAATGTATTTGGAGGTTTACAGTATTTAAGATATTGGACTGTGTTTGAAATAAGAGTAAATAATCACTGTATAGGATTTCAGATTTCAAAAATCCCTCCTACACACAGTCATTAGTTATCCTTATTTCAAACACTGTTAGACGTTAAATAGATAAATTATAACAGCGATCAAAATAAGAGGAAATAGTCACTGTGGAGAAAGGATATCTGAAGCTACAGTATTCTCTTCCACAGCAATTATTTGCTCTAATATCAACCACTGCTGTACCTGACATTACCAGCTGTTCCATTTTTGCATGCTTCTCGTGTTTTAGCATGAAAATTAAATTGATGTCGTCTTGTACATGCATACTCAGTGAAAGGCTATAAATAAAATGTAAAATAAATATAAAATAGAATTTACCTGTTATCAATGAGCACGTTTATCTTGCTTTGAATATCTGTGGGGGATCCAGAACTATTGCCTTGGATATATCCAAGGCTTTTAACAAGGTATGGTATGCTGATCTTCTACAAGCTCAATGCCTATGGTGTTTTTAGACCATAGAGATAATGTTTAAAAATAACTTCCCAACAGTAATATGAATGTATGTATGTATAATAAAGTTATACTTATATATTTATGTTGTGCTTTTGGGACTATTAAATATAAGTACATTACAACATGGTTTTTATTAGCAGTGACATTTAACTATTAGATACGTAACATTTAATAAAAGATGGTTCTCATCATCTGTTGTTAAAATTAAAAATAAAGATATAAATATAACAATGTAACAGAAGAATACATTTCCTTAAATTTATTTAATTTTATTATAAAATAATAAAATGTTTTTTTACATCTAATTTACAATGGGAATAATTAAATATAAAATCATTAACTGAACATCACATATAATAAAATTTTTATAGTCCCTAAGTGTTTCAATTAGAAAGCACTTAGGGACTATAAAAGTTTTATTATCAATGTAATGTTCACATTCAAATTTATTTTAAAATTGAAGAAGGAAGCTTCCTAAAATCAAAATGAAGACTTTAATTCTTGAAATGTTACAAATTATCTTTTATATTTTTTATTATCTCAAAAAGTTGAGGAGAGAGCTTCCCCAAAATAAAACAAAATGGCTGCCAAAAAAGATTCATGGTCAAAGTCTCACAGAAAGGTTAATTTTCCAAATGTAATTCTGGTCAAATCCCTATAAACAGTGGAAAAAATTCAAAAAAATTTTAAGTTAGAAAATTAGAAAATCACTAGAAAATAATTTTGATGAATGTGGTCAGAGTCTCATAAAAAATTTTCGAAGTCCAAATGTGACTTGGGTCAGAAAATTTCTAAGTCAACAAAAATCATGAGATAATCATTTTCGTGAATGTAAATCCAATATTCGAAAGTCTCTCACTTTTGAAAAAATCCCTTTTTTGCCGATACTCAGTCCCGAATAGACGAAATTGAAAAATAATTTGCCAGCGGTCTTGTAATAATGCCGAGAATGCCATAACCATATTGGTGAATGTGAATCAAATGTTTGAAAATTTTCAAAGATTCCACTTTTAAAAAAATCCTATTTTTGCCGATACTCTGTCCTGAGTTCAAAAAGTTTGGCCAGCGATCTCGTAATATTGCCTAGAATGCCATAACCAAATTTCAGGACGGTACCAAGCCTTTTCGATGCAATTTGGACCCTTTTTTCCCAAAACTCGGGACCAAGTGGACAAAATTGAAAAATATTTGGTATTTTTTCAAAATGATAGCCCTTTAGAAACATATGGTCTATTAAGAAAAGCAGGCTGTTTCCGCTGCCGCAAAGTGATAGCAATAGCCCATCAAACTTTGTTTGGTGAGCTAAAAACCAACTTAATACTCTTAAAAATAGTAATGAAATGTTTTACGATCCTTAAGTGGATATAACATTAATAGTTATTTCAAAATTGACAGAAGATTTCCAAAATCAAAATTGAGACTTCAATTCTTGATACTTAATCTGGAGTTAACAAAATTGAAAAAAGCGGTCTCATAATATTGCCTACTGCAGTATGCCATAACCAAAATTTAGGATGGTACCACGCCTTTTCAGTCCATTGTCCCGAAAATGTAATTTGGACCCTATTTTCCCAAAACTCGGGACCGAGTGGACGAAACCGAAGAATACTTGAAGTAATAGCAATAGCTCATCCGGACTTTGTTTGGTGAGCTAAAAATAGTACTTACAGGAGGGAAAGTATTTATTATTCCATCCATAGTAATAAATTATTCTTCCAAAAATATTGTTCTACCAAACATGAAATGTGAAGATGGTAATTCCATAATCAATTTATATATTTAATTCATTATACATTCTAGAAAAGGAAATGGAAGTTTTTATATACCATTTGTTTACACTATTGGGTGGATATCTTCAGATTCTGTCATCAGAGCCTGCTTAATCCAAACTTATCTTTTTATAAAGGAGAGCAAGAAACAGCTTTGGGAAGCTTGCCAAGCATGTATGCAAGATTTCTTGATTGGGTGAAATGGAAAGGTTGAATATATGTAAAAAAGTTAGCAATGCCTTGATACTTGACCAGTAACTATTAGGTGCTAGACTTCCAAAAAGATCCAAATGTGGGAACGTCTTCACCTAACCTAGCATGAAATCATGAAGACCTCAAGTCAAATCCATGTAGTTAGCTAAGATTTTATTACCATTGAGCCAGAAGTGGGCAGCAGAGCAGAGTAAAACTCGATTCGGTTAGTCAGGGGTTGTTTACATGGAGCATCCAACATGAACTAATACCGGCATGAAACCCTATACCGGCGTGAGATTTAGCTATTTCAGAAGGAAAGGGGATTGGAAGTAAGTTTTCAGTCAGAAAACAGTCAGATTTTCCAGGTAGTACATAGGGCTAAAATTTCCTTAAATTTCTAAGGGTAAGTACATATTTCAAAAAATTTCTGACCAGTTTCAGATGTATTTTTCAACAATCCAAGGGGTGATTGTACAATTATTTTACTAATCACTTTTTCCAGGACTAAATATATGCAATTTATGGTATTTTACTTCCCCCAACATATATGGATATAGCTAATGGATATAATTGCAGAATTTATTATTTTATAAGGATAAAATTTGCATTGAAAATGGTTCGATTTTCCTACGTGTGAACAAAAATATTAATCGAGTAACCTTATAAGGTTATTTTATATGTATTATCATTTACGCGCTACTCTCGATACTACAATGTGCAACCCTTACATGGTATCATCCCATGTAACTTTTTTTATGCGCTTTATAAGCAGATAACATTATTTTATCTTGTATAAGACTAATGAAGAGCTGAAAAGCATGGAAATATTTATTTTAACTGCAACATGTGTTTTCGTTTATTTTATATATACATATATAAATATATAAAAAACACAATGGTGGATACAAACCAATAGCAACAATGAACTTTTAAAATTCATAATATTTCGTCCAGTTAATAACATGACTTCATCAGAAATAAAAATGTTCATATATTAAAAACATAAATTTATTTGCACAAAGTTTCAGTAGCACCTTAATGATGTATATACTGAATTACAAATATATCTGTTACAAAGTTTCAATAGTAACATAATAAGCTTGGAGTGGACATATAATACATTTATATAAAATTGAATGCTAGATTAAAAACGTTGTTGTAAAACAATGGATAAGTGTGTATGATCCATGAACACGAAATCTGTTTTTAAAATTAAGATCTTCTTTAACAACATAACAGCATGTGACTTTACAGATAAATTTATTAGAAACTAACAAGTTATTTTTACAAATATCACTTGTGGTTTTGCTAGCCCTTTATTGGTTAATCTTTGGATATATATACAGTAGAGAAGGTGGTAAAATCTCTTAAAATTACATCTTTATATAGCTTCACTAGGAAATAATTATTTTCTTTTAGCACCAGTGTGGAGGATAGGTGAGTGTCAATGTTAGGAAGTTCTAGGTCCAGTTGTTCAAAAGCCGATTATCGCTAATCCAGATTAAAAATTAAACTAATCAGCTTTCGAACAACTGGGCCCAGGATTGTAAGTGGTAATAAATTTTGTTGAACATACTTTAGTTTGTGGTTGTTGTCATCTTTGTCTAGCTACATTTCTGGGCATTACTCCTTCAAATTGTTTATGTACTAAACATGGATTGTATTCTCTAGCTACAGTATTAGATAACTTCCATACTTAGAAGATCGAGCAATGTATTTTTCATTGCTATCACGTATATCTAAATATATACACAAATTTTAAAATGGCTGTACAAAGATTCTAGTTGATCCCAATAATAATAATAATAATATGTGGTAACACAAATGTGGAGACGGAAAACCAACCAACAAAGGTAAAAACAGAACAAGAATCAAATTATAGAATTATGTTATGTTATATTATATAATATATTAGAAACAGCTTGTTGATAAAGTTGTACCTAAGTGCCAACGAAATATTAAAAGAATTTTAATTTAATTCTTGTTCTCCGTTTTTAACTTTGTTGGTTGGTTTCCCATCTCCACATTTGTGTTACCATATATATAATTTACGTTCGCTTAATAGTGAAAAAGAAGAAAATAACAGGAAAGAAAACCTTGTGTTACCTGCAATTAGAACCATATTAGTTATACAGCATTTATTGCAAAGAAAATAATTTAAAAGAACACAAATGAAAAAAATAATTAGAAGGTCAGATAGAAATTGGTATCCTACATAAGATAAGATAAGATAATTTTATTTATCAACATCAGTTACAAAAGGAAATAAATAAGCTCATATTGGGTTAGATATCAACTACTATTGAAGGGAGACCATACCTAATAGC